>CAKAOJ020000308.1:532500-662500 GCA_916701645.2 Sebastolobus alascanus
AAGGATCAGTTCACAGACCAACAAAAATAAAGAAACTGGTTTCAGATGGTTTCAGTTTTATTTAGCTTGCATCCAAATACAAGAGAAATGTTTGGAATTTCATTGGTGAGACTCACAGAATTGAAAAAGTAAAGAAAATGCAATCAGCAGCATGAATTTTCTACCCAAGAAATAGTTCCTTTAAAAACTGCAGACAGCTGTGGATTATCTGGAGTCACTGAATATACAGTAGAAGGTATGTCGCTGTTGAATTTATAAATGTCATTTCAATACTATGAGCACCACAAACAAAACTCCATTCATCTCCACTGCATTGGGGTGGATGCAGACATGTTAAAGACACATCTCAAAACCAGGGCCAGTGTGAATAAAACTTAAAAAAAATGGTTTTAAGAAAGGTCCTAAAATTGATATATGAGTAAAAAGTGAAGTGAAGTGTGATTTTTAAGTGCAGACTGCAGCGACTACAATTATGTCTTGAGCTGAAACAATTAGTTGATCAAAATAAAATTAATCAGCGCATACTTTGATAGTTTTCAAGCATAAATACCAAACATGTGTCCAGCTGCTCCAATCTAACATTTGCTGCTTTGTTTTATATCAGTGTAAACTGAATGTTGGACAAGATATTTGAAGATGTCACCTTGGACTATTGGGTGCATTTTTCACGATTTTATGACATTTTATAGTCAAAGTGATTAATCGATTAATCAAGAAAATAATCTCCAAATTATTCAATAATTTGAATAATCATGTGTTGCAGCTCTTATCCTTTCTACCCAAAATATCCTCCCTCAAGCACCGGATCAGCCAACAGGAGGCCTCCAAAGATTATCTGTCATATGTGCATCACAATCAGTCCTCACAGCTTCATGCACACCATGATTAATCCCTCTGAATCAGTCATTGTATCAAACATTATATACGCTTCACAATACTGGAGCTATATATATATATATATATATATATATTAGAGTAGAGCCGGGCTGGGAGGATTGTGTCACATCCTGACATCCTGAACATTACATCCAACATAATGACTGCATTAAGAAGAAGAATAAGAGAGCAGGATGTCAGCATGGAGGAAACCATTCAAACTTCAAACACCAGATCCAGTTGATCTCTGTTAATCTGTAGTTCTACTGAGTAAATACTGTTTAATTACACATCAAATGTTTATTCCCACACAGCAGCACAAGCCGGTATTACAGCCCGGGTATTATCTGGGCGTTTGGAGGCTCGTGCTTTGTTTGGGTGTGGCTCGGCTCGGCTCGGCTCGGCTCTGCTCTGTATTTATGTGGTCCTCAGATTGAGTTACACCGGGCCTGGTTTTGGAGGGAAGCCACCGGCCCGGCTCAGGTCCACAGCAGGCCTCGGGCCAGCAGGCGGCCTCTGTTCTCTCCAGACTGAGGCTCCGTCTGCAGCTCTTCGGGCTGGTTTTACAGGTGTAGTCAGTATGTTGGGTCACTTTACCTACTAATATTTGTCAACCTCTTATTATATAATTATTTTACTTCCTCTTTTTACCTATTGCTGTCCTTGTGCTGCTGGGGATCAATAAAGGTTTATCTTATTAAAATCCCAGCACACACCAGGATACTGGTATAGACTCTATTATATTGACAAATTACATTAAAACATTAGAGTTTAGCTTCCTGCTTTTCTAGCAATTAATTTCCGCTGTCAGCATTCACACACATGTTCAACAGGAAATGCATTTTCTAATTAAACATTATTGTTGAAATGTTCAGAGAGACTTTCATATTTTTAACTCTAATCTCCAGGCACTAAACCATCTTCTCCTCACTATCTTCTTCCTCACATTTACTTCTTTATTACCGACCTCATTGAACCTCCTGTTTTATCCTTTCTGCCCTTTTTCCTTTTCATCTGTTTTATGTTTTCTCAGTTTCAGCCCGTTCATCGTGTTAACCTTCCAAAAACTATTCCTACATTCAGTTCCCTGAGCAGAGGAATGTTTCATATGAAACTCTGCCCCCTTTTATCCTGGATTAAATTTTCATAATGGCATCCAGCCAAAATACCCAAATACAGCTGGTTGAAGAGAAATCCTCGGAGCGAGCAGCAGCACATGTAATATTGTTGTAGCTGTTACAATATGATGCCATGATGTTCTCATGGGAAGTGGTTTGCAATGTCAGAAACACAAAGAAACACAAAGCACATGATACAAAACAAACTCATCAAGGATAAAGCTTTCACACAGGAGTAGAGCTCAGCACTGAATCTGCATGCACTCTCATTTCATTTCAGGGATCGGACATAGAAAATATTTTTTAAAAATACCAATAAACAGGTTATTTTACACTGTATGTGTGGCTGAAACCTTTGTTCAAATCATTCCCTAAACCCAGGAAACCTGCAGCACAAAGACCTGCTGTTACCGTGTCTGGGGAAACAAACTGATGATGGAGGAACATGCTAGTGATTCTACTTCAGACTGTACAGGTGAACAGGTGGAGATCTACCAGCCTCACCTACATGTGGCTTTATCACCTTAATGTCTTCAGGATGGAAACGGCTTTCTTTCACATCAACACAGGTCTTCTGTCTGGTGAAAAAGAAAGTGATGTCCCTGGTCTGATAATATTGATTATCAAAACCCACAAAACGATAATAAATTCAGATGAAGTTCTGTGAAAAGTTGATGAGAGAAAAGCTTCTAAAATCAGGAAGAGCCTGGTGAGAGATTCATGAGCTGCTTTAATCTTCTTTTCAACTTCACTTGTTTACTCCATCCTTATTTTTTTGACCGCTTATTTTTTGACCGCTTGCTCCACCAACTTCCTGCTCCCGCGGGATCACATTCCCGACGGCGTCCGCTAAATCGGAGCGCTGCACACACACACCGCCCCGCGGTCGCACATCGACACAACTCCCGGCTCGTATTAAACACTGTCGTTCTGAAAGTATCGGTACTAATAAAACGGGGTATCGTACCGTTTTTAACGGCAGGGTATCGCGATACCTTTCTAGTATCGGTGTACCATCCAACACTAGTCGAATCATCGTCAGTGACCCCTCAGTCGACTTGAAATTCTTGAAATCGAGCCGTCGTAGTTTTTAAGAGGCTATAGATCTATGAAGGACGTTGTTCTCTTGTAAACAATTTTGTGCTCTTTTAAACACATGAATCATAAACACAGTGGTTGTATATATATGAAGGGTGATGACACAGAAGAAGTCACACCCAAGTATGGTAAACGAAACCGCGTCCGTTTCAACGCAGGTCGGGCCACAGACCCAACGTACTGAAGACAGTAAGCCGAAAAGTCGAAATCATCACTGAAACTCAGGCCAGTGGAGTTTCTGATTGCCAGATAGTCTATATGAAGAAAAATAAAGAACATATAGTCGAATCTTTGTATTGAACAGCCAAAAATTCTGATCCGGGTACAATCCTACAAATGTCTAACAAACACTGTGGTTAATCTGCTACTGTTGTCATTGTAAACTGCATGTGAGCTCCGCTAGAATGGACAAGTTGACAGGAGACATGAGAGCTGGGATGAAAGAATAAAGCAATACCTCAGGGGACTGTGTGTGTGTGTGTGTGTGTGTGTGTGTGTGTGTGTGTGTGTGTGTGTGTGTGTGTGTGTGTGTGATCCATCTGGCCACACAGCAGCTCAGCTGTGATACTGTTACACATCTGGGTGCATACAACACACTGCTAACTTGTGCTGGAGGTTACTCAGCATGAAACATGTAGCTGAGACACGTCACTCTGAATCAGCTGAACCAAAGTTAAATCTACCATAGTAGTATTATTATATATTATATTATATTATATTATATTATATTATAGAGCAGCTGCCATTAGGAGGTGGAGAGCATGGAGGGTTTCACTGTCACCA
Organism: Sebastolobus alascanus; assembly: GCA_916701645.2. Classification (NCBI taxonomy): domain Eukaryota; kingdom Metazoa; phylum Chordata; class Actinopteri; order Perciformes; family Sebastidae; genus Sebastolobus; species Sebastolobus alascanus. Next base: position 536,376 of record CAKAOJ020000308.1, read on the forward strand.
GGGCAAAACCTGTCTTCTTCCTCTCCATCCTCTGATGAAGACTGTGAGCTGTGATGTAAAGTCACTGTAAAGCTGAGACTCTGGTGGATCCAATGAGCCCAACTGTATTCATGTGTGATGATGTTAGTCCCCATAGGAGACATTTCATTGACCTCACTGTATAAAATGACCTGTGGTGACCTCTAGGATAATCACAGCCTCATGAAACTTTACAGCCACAAACTAGAGACCTAGAGCATTCAGAGGATGGATGGATCAAACTAGAGACCTAGAGCATTCAGAGGATGGATGGATCAAACTAGAGATCTAGAGCATTCAGAGGATGGATGGATCAAACTAGAGACCTAGAGCATTCAGAGGATGGATGGATCAAACTAGAGATCTAGAGCATTCAGAGGATGGATGGATCAAACTAGAGATCTAGAGCATTCAGAGGATGGATGGATCAAACTAGAGACCTAGAGCATTCAGAGGATGGATGGATCAAACTAGAGACCTAGAGCATTCAGAGGATAGATGGATCAAACTAGAGACCTAGAGCATTCAGAGGATGGATGGATCAAACTAGAGACCTAGAGCATTCAGAGGATGGATGGATCAAACTAGAGACCTAGAGCATTCAGAGGATGGATGGATCAAACTAGAGACCTAGAGCATTCAGAGGATGGATGGATCAAACTAGAGACCTAGAGCATTCAGAGGATGGATGGATCAAACTAGAGACCTAGAGCATTCAGAGGATGGATGGCTTTCCTAGCTAGATTGATCAATAAGGGGGTTTCTGAGCAGTTTACACAACACAAGTTCTCACCATCCAATCACTGAAAAATGCAATTCTTGTAAAAAAATCTCCAAATGTCAAAAGTTTTTGATCCCAAATCACAGCATGTCTTTTTCTCTGGTGTTCCTCAAGGTCTTGGTGTCCTAATGTCGTATTTTGGAGATATTATTGATAATTTTTATCAATTCTCCAGTGGTAAAAAATGGTTAAATTTAGCTGCAAATCTGTGTAACAAATGGTATCAACCCAAAAATTGCTGCAACAACTTATGAGACATAATAGAGCATGAGGATGACCATCATATACTTCTATTATAATGTTCTAAACACTTATACACTTTAATTAATTAATTAATTTACTAATTAATGTTTATTTCTGATTTATGACTAGCACAACTTGACACACAGTGCTGAGCTGCATCTCAAATTAATCTTCAGGTTCCAGCTTTCAGATGATCTACACCACTTCTATGTGACATCTACTGTTGACCTAATATCTCCCCCTAAAGATCCCCTGGACATATCCTGTCCCCCACCCCCACCCCTCTAAAATAAGAGGGTGGAATGGGAAAGGGTTAACCGGTGATAAAATGTCCTCACCGTGACATCCCTAGCATGAAGGAGATCAAATCTTAGTAGAGCTGCTATCAATGCTATCAATGCTAACAATGCTTAACAGTGCAAACAATGGCGGAAGTGCTGACAGAGCTAACAGTGTTAACCTGCGGGGGAACCGGAGGGGGGGCGCTATACGCTTCTGGGACAGCGCCGTCTGTTGGGACGGCGTTATCAGCTGTAACCGCCGTATGAGAGCGGTGCAGAGCTGCAGCCGTGAGCTAGCCAGTGGGGCACGCTCACATGTACTAACATGCACTAAAAGCACGTGCAACCGGCCCGCCAATGTCAACAAAGCACCGAGAAGCTCGGATTGTAACACACACACACAGAGGGAGGGAGACTTTATTATCTTTAGCACCTTTAATATCAAACCAGTTTGAAAAATGTTACACCGACCCAACCCTAAATACCAAATATCGATATCGGCCTTAAAAACACAGTTTCAGTTAGGCTTTTTTTAACTCTTCTGATTTGCTTTATTAATATTATTATTACTAATAATTGAATCTGCATGGTAATGAAAGTCTAATTTAAGGAAATCCAACACTTAAACTCATGACTCGTAACTGACAGAAATAAAACTATATTTTGATAAAGGAAGGATCCAACAGAAACATCTTAATATCTCCACACTGTGTATTTAAGAGGAGATCTGAGCATATATCCCCGTGTGACACCACTTGTCCTCCATATATTTTTCCATTGGCTGTACAACATTATTCCCCTGACTGAATGTGAAGCTGCTGGAATTATTTCCATTAGTAGGTTTGAAACATGGTGTGTTGTGTTCATATGATGGCAGCTCCAGCGCTGCTAACCCGGCTTCATGCTCTGTTTTGTGTCTAATTGATTTAGTGGGAAGCAGATGAGCCCATGGACCACGTGTTGCTGGATATGTTATCTAAAGGTTAATCTAAGTTAGGCTAAGTTACTAAGGCTATCTGCTTTATATACTAGACAGGCCCTGTCTCCTAAAAATCATGTTCCCATACAACTAAACTGCATCCTCAGTTACATTTTGAAGGAAACCTATTTTGTCGTGGATTATATTTATCTTTTACGTATCACAAATAGTCCACTAACGGCCACAGCAAGTGACGTAGTACAACGAGGTATGTCATTATTTGAAATTTTTGTTTACATAATTGTATTTATGCAATTTCTTTTCTTTAATATTGATTTGCTTGTATTAACACATAGGAACAAATTTTTAGGTCTTATGTTGTGCGGGGACACATTTAGTTGGCGCAATTTCCTTCTAGAAGACATGTAAAGCAGAAGATTTTATTCTCCGCTCAAATATTTAAGTTTTAAGTTTTAGACAATTGCATTGCCCATATTTTTGAAGAAACAGTGTTCAAGTGGATTCATTCCCTCTCGGTTGTGTGCAGCCAGCGAGGTATGTTTATGTTGTGTTTTGTTTCGTCGCGCATATTTACCGAAACAGTTTTGTTTACAGTTTGTGTGTGATGCGATGTAATTACTTTGTACATTGTCGTGTATTTTGAACAGTTCAACGGTGGATTTGATGACGGTGATGTTGATGAGGTGCAATTTAGAGAGGAATAAATCAATCAGTAACAGAAGAACCACGGTGTCTTATATTTCCTGGAGGGAGTGATATGGTATAATAATGAGTATAACAAGTGGGCGGGAGGGGAGGTGGATGTGTCCAACAAACACAGGACTTTCCCCAAGGAGACCGCTGTTCGTGTCCCGTGTAAAATGTAGTGATGATGTTTTTCTACTAAACCCAACCTCGTAGTTTTGTTACCCAAACCTAACTAAATAGTGTTGTTATGTTTTTTGTTTTGTTTCAATTTACAACGTTATCCACGTGTTTAAACCGTTTCCCTTGAAACGTAATTGAGAATGTTTAGTTGTATGGGAGACAGGGTTGGACTAGACCACATCTATGAGTGACACAACTCAGTGACACAATGGGAGTAAAGTGACACCCAAAAGACTCAGATGCTCTAAAACAGGCTGTTGGTGTGATCAACTGACTTTGCCTGATATCAGACAGACCAACTGGACTCCCTGTGGAGTGGGCGGGTTCAAAGGTCCGGACCCAGGAAACAACCACCTGGTTGGTAAGGGGGCACAATCAGAAACAAAACCAATGTACTAAAGTATCCACCAGCATCATCTGTCTCATTATCAGCCTCTGGACCGCTCACTCACCTTGGTGACGGCTACTTTTGCGCCCTTGTTGATGAGCTGGACCACATTGTCGGCTTGCCCCTTGTGTGACGCTACGAGGAGGCGCTCGGAGAGTGCGAGGACCTCAGCCGCATCTTGCTGGCTCATGAAGCAGGGCGAGTGATGCTGCTGTCGCGGTCAGACACGGTTCTCCAGATGGCAGCAGGAAGGCAGCTGTGGCGACGGTCTCCGGTATCCTCTAACTCATGGTGAGCTCCGCCGCAGACAGAGGTGTCAAACAGGAGCTGGACAGGCTGCCAGTGCTGCTGTTCTTCTGTGGCTACAAACTGCCAGGATTCCTCCCCTTCATCCTCCCAGCTGCTGGAAAGAGAACAGGAAACACATGGAGTGAAAACAAGCCAGCATGTGCTCCGCTCAAAAGGCTGGCAAACAGGAAAGCAGGGAGGGATGGGCAGAGTGGACCGACATCCCTACTGTCCAGGTCGTTAAACCCATGTACAGTCCTTGTGGGATCATGTGAGCTGTACAGAAATAATCCGCGATGAGAGCCAAAAAGAGGGGTCAGGTTTGGTCAGAGAGAGCCTGCTGTGCTGTGAGGCAAACCGTTCACACACAGAGACATTAAAATACACAATAAACCTCCACTAACTGCACAGAGACATTAAACACACAGTAACCTCCACTAACAGCACAGAGACATTAAACACACAGTAACCACCACTAACTACACAGAGACATTAAACACACAGTAACCACCACTAACTACACAGAGACATTAAAATACACAATAACCACCACTAACTGCACAGAGACATTAAACACACAGTAACCTCCACTAACTACACAGAGACATTAAAATACACAATAACCACCACTAACTGCACAGAGACATTAAACACACAGTAACCTCCACTAACAGCACAGAGACATTAAACACACAGTAACCTCCACTAACAGCACAGAGACATTAAACACACAGTAACCACCACTAACTACACAGAGACATTAAACACACAGTAACCACCACTAACTACACAGAGACATTAAACACACAGTAACCACCACTAACTACACAGAGACATTAAACACACAGTAACCACCACTAACTACACAGAGACATTAAACACACAGTAACCACCACTAACACAGAGACATTAAACACACAGTAACCACCACTAACTACACAGAGACATTAAACACACAGTAACCACCACTAACTACACAGAGACATTAAACACACAGTAACCACCACTAACTGCACAGAGACATTAAACACACAGTAACCACCACTAACTACACAGAGACATTAAACACACAGTAACCACCACTAACTACACAGAGACATTAAACACACAGTAACCACCACTAACTACACAGAGACATTAAACACACAGTAACCACCACTAACTACACAGAGACATTAAACACACAGTAACCACCACTAACTACACAGAGACATTAAACACACAGTAACCACCACTAACTGCACAGAGACATTAAACACACAGTAACCTCCACTAACTACACAGAGACATTAAACACACAGTAACCTCCACTAACTACACAGAGACATTAAACACACAGTAACCTCCACTAACTACACAGAGACATTAAACACACAGTAACCACCACTAACTACACAGAGACATTAAACACACAGTAACCACCACTAACTACACAGAGACATTAAACACACAGTAACCTCCACTAACTAAAACACACAGTAACCACCACTAACTACACAGAGACATTAAACACAGTAACCACCACTAACTACACAGAGACATTAAACACACAGTAACCACCACTAACTACACAGAGACATTAAACACACAGTAACCTCCACTAACAGCACAGAGACATTAAAACACACAGTAACCACCACTAACTACACAGAGACATTAAACACATAATTACCTCCACTTACTACATAGTGTAAACCAGGAAAGGTCTGATTTCTCATCACCATTAAAATACATTGACAGACATTGAGTTGCCGTACACAGGAACACATTCCTGACTAATCAGTCATTTCACAAGTCTCTCAAAAAGATCCCGTTATCTCCCAGTTTGCTTCAGTGTACTGTAGATGACTGCGGACCTTATCTGTAACCTTCAGATAATAAACTCTGAGCTGTGGAAATGTGAAAAAACATATAGGCCCTCTTCATAGCAGCCATTTTGACATGTCACTGCAGGGTAAACACAGGTGTGAGTGGCGTTCCATTGTACTTTTTCTAGGCAAGGCAAGTTTATTTATATAGCACATTTCATACACAAAGGCAATTCAAAGTGCTTTACATATATAAAAGCAATATAAAAGAGCACAAAGTGCATAAGATAAAAATGAATAAAATAATATAAAAGTATAAGTTAAAAGAGAAAAAAGTAAAAGGATAATTAAAAACAATGAAGAGACAGTAAAGTGCAGCATTTGATCAGTTAAGAAAAGCGTCTGAGAACAGTTTGGTGTTGAGTCTAGATCTGAAAGAGGCTCCTGTTGGTGACTCTTTGACCTCATCTGGGAGTTTGTCCCTCAGTTGAGCAGCGTAGCAGCTAAAAGCTGCCTCACCATGTTTCCTTCTGATGGTGGCTACTACTAATAGACCTTAGAGGTCTAGTAGGTGTGTACTGCTGAAACATATCTGAGAGGTAATGTGGACCTACCCCCTTTAGTGACTTGTAAACCAGCAGTAGTTTTTTAAAGTCAGTTCTGTGACTTACTGGGAGCCGGGGTAGGCACTGAAGTACTGGAGTGATGTGATCAGAAGAACTCTAGCAGCTGCATGTTGCACCATCTGAAGCTGTTTGATGGTGTTTTTAGGTAGTAGGCCCGTGAAGAGACCGTTGCAGTAATCGACTCTGCTCGAGATAAAGGCGTGGATACGTTTTTCCAGGTCATGCTTTGACTTAAGACCTCTACGTTTAGCTGTTTTTAAGGTGGTAAAAAGCTGATTGGTTATCGCTTTCACATGAAGCTGAGATCACTGTCCATTAAAACACCATGACTTTTGACAGCATCCTTTGCTTTCTAGTAGGAGGTCGTACATTTTCAGGTTCCGAGTTGTGTGGAACGCAGCATTAGCTCCGCCCTCTCGTGTCACTTCTGGTACCAAAAAAAACAAGATGGCAACGGCCAAAATGCCGAACTCGAGGCTTCAAAAACAGTCTACAAACCAACGGGTGACGTCACGGTGACTACGTCCACTTCTTATATCCAGTCTATGGTGAAGCTACTGAAGTGTGGCTATGGGTGCTGAGTAGTGAGGTGCAGTGAGAGGCAACGAACAGCAAGCTTTTTGTGTGTTTGCCCAATTAACTATTAAGATCACAGGTTATAGGATGACCCGAGTTTCTCCTTCAATTAAGAATTCTTGTAACGTGCAACATGGTCGATCTCTACTGGTGGGTAGAATATTAAATTAGTTTATTATTATTTTTTGTCCTTAGACACACACACATGTGTTTTGGTGAGAAACAGAAAATGTAAACATAACTTTGTGATTTGTGATATTGAGCTTTATTAATAAATTGACTAACTTTGTTTATTTTAACCTTCAGATGTCAAAACAAACAGTAAGCCTTTTATCTGAGTGCCGTACAGGATGCTGGTGCTCCTTCCATGCATGTTGTCTCTAATTACGTCTCAATATATGAATCTATAAAGACGCTGATAGATGACAGTTACAGCAGGCAGATGGAAAAGTCTGTCAACTTTGAAGAATCATAAATATTTTCAGTCTGGGTTTCTTTCATGTCAGATTCTTTTCCTGTTTTACTGTTTTCCTGTTATCTGTTATCAGTCATAAAATGAGCAGAGTGAAAACAGACGCTCTGAGCATGTCCTGACAGGAAGACTCTGTGATTTAACCGCCTCTATTACATGTTATCTGTGCTGTCAAAACTTCCAGATTATATGTGCATATAATACAGGAGTGTTGTCCTTTTATAAACTGTGTATTCTGGTAGAAAATTTGATTTGATTGTTAGTGTTTATTGGCTGTAAAAGTGGAACAGTCAGCAGGATAATCCATGCTCACTAAGCCCCCACACAGCAGAGGACTACAGTACACACAGAGAGGGAATAACTCCTAAACTGTTGAGTTGGATGTTGAGCTTTCCAGAGTGTGGAAGTGTTGATATGACATGAATATTTAATTTTATAAACACAGCGTGGATGTTTATGGGATTTGTTTTAAGTATGCATTCATTTATTCGGGGTTTTATATTTTTACTGAATTTAGATCACTTTGTAAACGTGCTTTCACTTTGACATTACTCCACTGTAAAAGAGGGGAGCAGGGAGCAGCCTCATGCTCATAATGGGGGGGTTTCTGAAGAAGGAGGAAGAAGAAATAAGCGGCTGCAGAGATACACCATCTTCAACTCCACAGTAGACCCCTTCTCTCTCCCACACCGAGGCTTCAGTCAAGGTTCTCACAGTCTCATGTTCATCCAATAGTTGCTCTCAATTAACAGGATTAATGTCGGGGTGTGATGCCTGGTTCAGATTATTAAAGAGCTCTGATCCCTCTGTGAACCTCAGCGGGGCTGCAGGACTTTCTGTAAACACTGGTTCTCAAATGTTTCTGGTGTACATATACTGTACATATATACATGTACAGTATATATATACACTGATCAGCCATAACATTATGACCATCTGCCTAATATTCAGTAGGTCCTCCTGACCCGTGGAGACATGGAGTCCACTAGACCTCTGAAGGTCTGCTGTGGTATCTGGCACCAAGCCATCAGTAGCAGATCCTTTAAGTCCTGTAAGTTGCGAGGTGGGGCCTCCGTGGATCGGACTTGTTTGTCCAGCACATCCCACAGATGCTCCGTTGGATTGAGATCTGGAGAATTTGGAGGCCGAGTCAACACCTCCAACTCGTTACCATCCGTATGATGTAAAAGAAAACGTGATTCATCAGATCGGGCCACCTTCTTCCATCGCTCCGTGGTCCAGTTCTGATGCTCACGGGCCCATTGTAGGCGCTTTAGGCGGTGGACACGGGTCAGCACGGGCATCCTGACCGGTCCCCATACGCAACAAACTGAGATGCTCTGTGTGTTCTGACACCTTTCTATCAGAACCAGCATTAACTTTTTCAGCAGTTTGAGCTCCAGTAGCTCTTCTATTGGATCGGACAACACGGGCCAGCCTTCGCTCCCCACGTGCATCAATGAGCCTCGGGTCTGACCCGGTTCTCCTTCCTTGGACCACTTTTGGTCGGTCCTGACCACTGCAGACCGGGAACATCCCACAAGAGCTGCAGTTCTGGAGATGTTCTGACCCAGTCGTCTAGCCAGCACTATTTGGCCCTCGTCAAAGTCGCTCACATCCTTACGCTGGCCCTTTTTTCTGCTTCTAACACAAAGTTCAAAGCTCAAAATGTTCACTTGCTGTCTAATATTTCCCCCCCACTGCCAGGTGCCATGGTAACCAGATAATCCATGTTATTCACTTCACCTGTCAGTGGTCTTAATGTTATGGATGATCAGTGTATATCCATGGTTCTGCCCTACTGGGAAGTGAGATCCATAAACACACCTGCAATTACCACTTACATCCACATACTGTAGCTGCCACCAAAGAGAAGGAAACAGAGAACTTGGAGATTGTAACTGATGTTCTCACATCACACAGCAGGGATTGTAACAGACATGATGATGCTGAAAGGGGATATGATCAGGAAACACTTCTAAGATTTTGTCCTAAAGGGCCGTTACAAACAACAGATTTTGTGGTTAAATTTGAAGGACTTGCTATTTTTGATGCCTTTAACAAACAGTCCTAACCCTTTTCGGGTAAAGTCACCAGCTTGACAGACTGAGGAGCTATGAGAATGGACAGGGAGATGTCTTTAGAGTTGGGCAAATATTAGTGGATATTGTGGATAACAGAGAACTTGTGATATCCACACTGCTGTACTAGAAACACTTCGGGGGGGCAACAGCTCCAGCAGTGGACCCCAAACTTCCCTTTCCCGGGCCAAATTAACCAGCTCTGACTGGGGGATCCCGAGGCGTTCCCAGGCCAGTGTGGAGATATAATCTCTCCACCTAGTCCTGGGTCTTCACCGTGGCCTCCTCCCAGCTGGTCGTGCCTGGAACACCTCCCTGGGGAGGCGCCCAGGGGGGGGGGCATCCTTACTAGATGCCCGAACCACCTCAGCTGGCTCCTTTCAACGCAAAGGAGCAGCGGCTCTACTCCGAGTCCCTCACGGATGACTGAGCTTCTCACCCTATCTCTAAGGGAGACGCCAGCCACCCTCCTGAGGAAACACATTTCGGCCGCTTGTACCCGCGATCTAGTTCTTTGGGTCATGACCCCCCCCCCCTCCCCTCATGACCATAGGTGAGAGTAGGAACGAAGATCGACTGGTAGATCGAGAGCTTTGCCTTCCGGCTCAGCTCTCTTTTCGTTACAACGATGCGGTAAAGCGAATGCAGTACCGCCCCCCCGCTGCTCCGATTCTCCGGCCAATCTCACGTTCCATTGTCTCCTCACTCGCCAACAAGACCCCGAGGTACTTGAACTCCTTCACTTGGGGTAAGGACTCATTCCCTACCCGGTAGGTGTATGGTAAACCTCAGGAACAAGCTCAGTGGGAGGTTTCAGTGAGTTACAGAAGCTAGATGAAGGCTGTAATTAAATATGAGGGAACAAACTTCAACAGAGTATAATGGAATTGAATTCATTTTCTTTAATTGCTGTCAACTCCACTCTGCCTGAAGAAATGAGGAAGTCTGCATGTCAAGTGATGCTAACATTATAAAAGCAGCATGAGCCGAGAAAAGGATTAGCATGTTGTAGTCATTCTTTTCCAACAACTGGTAACCTGAGACGAACACAGGATGTGAGAGAGAGACAGTGAAAACACTGATTGTACAGCTCCACTGTGAAGAGGAAGAGACACGTCCTATCTGATCCCTGGAGTCTAATCTGTGATGACAGTCTCTCTAATGACTGTGTGTTTCATTACTGTGAATGAAAGAACAAAACTGACATAAAAAACACCTCCACTAACGTCTGGAGAAATGATGACATCTTTATGAAATATAATATTAAGGCTATTGGGAACATGAGTAGTGGTGCTACATCAGGAATGGATGGATGGACGGATGGATGGGTGTATGGGTGAGGATGGGTGGATGGATGGATGGATGGGTGTATGGGTGAGGATGGGTGGATGGATGGATGAATATATGGATGGATGGATGGACTGATAGATGGATGGATGAATTGATGGATGGGTGGATGGATGGGTGGATGGATGGATGGAGGGATGGGTGGATGGATGGATGGATGGATGGATGGGTGGATGGATGGATGGATGGATGGACTGATAGATGGATGGATGGATGGATGGATGGATGGATGGGTGGATGGATGGAGGGATGGCTGGCTGGATGGATGGATGGATGGGTGGATGGATGGGTGGGTGGATGGATGGGTGGATGGGTGGATGGATAGATGGATGGATGGATGGATGGATGGATGGATGGAGGGATGGGTGGATGGATGGATGGATGGATGGATGGATGGATGGATGGATGGATGGATGGATGGATAGATGGATGGATGGATGGATGGATGGATAGATGGATGGATGGATGGATGGATGGATGGATGGATGGATGGATAGATGGATGGATGGATGGATGGATGGATGGATGGATGGATGGATGGATGGGTGGATAGATGAATAGATAGATGGATGGATGGATGGATGGATGGATGGATGGATGGAGTGATGGATGGATGGATGGATGGATGGATGGATGGATGGATGGATGGATGGGTGGATGGATGGATGGATGGATGGATGGATGGATGGATGGATGGATGGATGGATGGGTGGATAGATGAATAGATAGATGGATGGATGGATGGATGGATGGATGGATGGATGGAGTGATGGATGGATGGATGGATGGATGGATGGATGGATGGATGGATGGATGGATGGATGGATGGATGGATGGATGGAGTGATGGTTGGAGGGATGGGTGAAGGAGAAGGAGGATTCTACAGTCCTACCAGTATCCCTGAAATATTCCCAACATTTGAAAGTAGACTTGCGACCACACCGAGTGGAACAATAAAGAATGCATGACCAACCTCCCTACTGGAGGTCGATTCACTGGAGCTGAAAAGGGTGCTAATGCACTATGGTAACATCTGAATGGCTCCCTCCTGCCAGCTGAGAACTGAATAAGATTAACCGAGAGAGGGGGGGGAATCTCTCCCCGCCTGCATTCCAGTTGATTCTCCAGAAGATCCGGTTCAGTCAGAGACCCGTGCACACAAAGCAGCCTGGCAGTCGCAGCGAGGCTCCTCACACGCAGCTAGGCAACGGGGCTTTTGTGCAAACTTCTGGAACTCAGGACTCTGTTCAAAAACAAGAAATGCCGAGCCCTTCGCTTTTCACATGGCTCAGGGAGGAGGCCCTGGAGAATACTTATTAACCTGCCGGCTCCTGAAAAACAACCTCCTTCTACTGCAGACACCGTTGGAGAAAGGGGGCAATCGATAGGGGAGATGGAAAGCTTTGTTTTTGATATACTGTATGTGAGAAATAAAATGACAAAGAAGAGAAATGTATATTAGTAGTATTTTATACTGTATACAGTGTTTGAGCTCGGCTCCCCTGGGCCTGAATAGTACTTTTATACTACTGAAAAAACACTTGTTGAGTTACGGCTGCACGATGATGGCCTAAATGATAATCACAATTATTATGATCAATATTGATTATTCATTGATTTTAACAGCAATCTTTTTATTGCACTTTCACATTAAAATAAACAAAACACTGTTTTCACTTCCATGCTGAGCTACATTCCTGCTAATGTACATTTAGGGATGTTGGAAAAAACTGACATTGCAATATTTCTTTTCTTCTATATACTGTATATATTCCAATATGAATAAATAAATGAATATTCACTCTACTCCTTTTGTTAGCTACATTTTAAAGTTAAATGCTTCCAATCTGGTGAACTTTGAAAGCAAAATTATCAACACTAAGAGGATAGATAAACAATGTTATGCTCTCAATTTAATCATAAACACATTGGTTGTATTGATAATATCAAACATCTGGATCAGCAGCTGGTGGCTGTTAGTTTAGGAAGCGCTTGATTTGATTTGAATGCACATTTTAAACGTTAATATTGCAGCCTATAATGTTCTAATTAACTGTGGGAAGTCAAAATCATGAACGCGATATATAATATTTGATTAATTGTAAAGCCCTATGTTGAGTGTTATATTAAAATGATATGATTATTGACAACAGATCTATAACTTATTTAGTTTGCAATTATACCAAAGATTTTTGTTTGTAAATTATTAATTTTATTCCTGAAAAATGGGGTGATCAAGAAATACAACTCTGTCTTTCACCAAGGATTACCTGTGCTGTTGAAAAATATTTCCTATCATTCATCATATCATCATCATTATTCTCGAAAATAACTATTACATTCAAAAGAGGTAGTCTATTTATATTTTCTACTTCTCGTAAAAATGACAAACTGATGTTGAAGCTGAAGATATCAGATATTGATCCTACTGACAGCTGTCAGACAGACAGACAGACAGACAGACAGACAGACAGACAGACAGACAGTCAGACAGACAGACAGACAGACAGACTCTCTGTTGGTCTTTTTGAACAGTAAAATGATGCAATCCTCCCAAACTTGTAAATGTTAAAACGATGCAGAGGTGCATCTCCTCTAACAAACCATCTTTGGTGTGTAAAGTGTAAAAACACCAGTTTAACCAGAACTTAACTGGAACAGTTTTTATTTATTTGTCATGTTCTCACCTGGAGGTAGAAGTCTGGCTCAGTCTGGGTCAACAAGTCTGGAGGCTCAAGTCTGACCTCATGGGAATGAATCCAGCCACACAATTTATAAATGTAATTATACAGCATATTATATAATATATATATATCAGGCATGAGGCTGGTGCTGTGTGCATCATGACGGGTAAAAGAAAGTCATTTTCTCTGAATGAAAAATGAACGTGCACAAGGAAAACACCTGTGGATGAAGCAGCCATCAAGTGGATTTATAATGGACACGAAACGCCCCCAAAGTGAAACTCTGCCGATCCTCAGTCGGCAGCACAGACGGACGATGACCTCCTCCAAAGAGGCGCCGTTCCTCTGTGTGTGCTGCCCGCTCCACTGGTGCAGAGCCGGACTAAAACGGCTGTGCCTCTCGGTGAGGGAAAAGGAGGGAGAATCGGCAGCAAGCCAGTAAATAGCAAAGTGGTCCGTTTCATTACTTTGTATTCATGTAATAAATATACAAATGTCTATTAGATGGTAATCTGCATAAGAAATAACCATCATACACTTATAGAGATCAATTTGACCCGTGATCACTATCAGTGGTTTCCTCTGTATAACAACTAATTATCTGTTAACATTATTACACATTATGTAATGAAGGCACAGCAAAACAGGCAGACTCAAGTCTAACAGCTAAATCACATCACTACAACACTATGACAGGCCTGAATTACACCCTTCAAAACAGTGTTTATGTGATGAGTAACGCTGAGTCAGTGTTTCCTTCTTTATGCTCACGATGCAGCACTGAAGTTAGAGTCAGACTGTAGCTGTCAACACCGTCACCATGACTGATCTATGAGACTGTGCATCCTTTAAGACCTGCAGCTGATATCCAGTCTGAAGCATGCCAGGAATGTAACTGCTAGCGCCCGCCTGTCAACATATCCAACATCAGCCAATTCAAAGCCCCCCCCCACCAGAAAGGTTTCATTAAAGTTCTACTGGGCGTGAGGATTTCAGATCTGAACAAGGAAGTGATGGGACCCATTCACTGACCCCAAAATACCTTGAAAAGTGCACCGACGTCCTTAAACCAACATGTCAGGAGAGGAATGTTGAGTTGTTTTATTCCTGCTTTCCGTTCCAACAAATCTGATAATAGGTTTTCAATTCCAGTCTGCAGTCTATTAGCTGAAGGGAGGGTAGGGGACTTTGTCTACTCTACCACCCACTTTGAAAAGTAACCAGTAAGAAATAAAATATCCTAATCTGTGCTAAAGACTTAAGACTTGTAACTACTGAGCTTCTCACATTACATCATATGTTTTTCACGCTCTTCACACTTCAAACACAGCTCATGCTTCTAGAAATGTAAATATTCCCCTGGAGGGGGTCATTACATGCTCTCAGACACCCAGCAACAAGAAGGAGGTCACAGCCTGCAGATCTAACATCCAACATCCACCGTGACTCCATCTGAGAAACATCCACAACTCTGTATTACCTTTGTGTAATGAAGCAGAGCATGCACTAAATTAACTCCAGCGTTCTGCCTGCAGTACATCCTCTGTTATGTGGGTCATCTCCTCCCACCGTCAGTATGAGCACTCACAGCACCGTGAAGTACGCTGTGTTACTACACAGTGCCACGGTGCTTCTAACACACACATCTACTGTATCCTCACTATCTACTACACTACAGCACATCTCATATCTTATACCAACCTGATCTCATGGGAAAGAGAGTACAAACAGCACCACATTTTAAGGACATTCTGCATGTCATGATAACAACTTTTAGGCTTTTAGTGTGTCATTTTACACCACGTTGTTCCCGTGAAACCGTCATGGTTATGTTTATGCAACAAAACCATTCAGTTAGTTTTAGAAAAACATCATGGTTGGACTTAAAATACGTACGTAAACTAAGTAAAATACGTACGTTAACAATGCAACATGAGTACAGAAAGCAAGTCACAAACGTCACCAGCGCTGAGCGCAGCAGATTCACACAGATGCGTTTACATTGCAGTCAGTACAGACTATATGGTGACACACCAAAAGCAAGAACAGCGTTATTACTGCACGTAAAATGACTTAGAAACTGTCGTGCTATTCACACGCCAGTTGTTGCGACCGGGCTTCGTATATATGAAGCAAAACTATTTCTACAATAACTCCGTTTGAGAAATACAAACATATTTTCCTAGAAAACCTTTATAGACTAAAGGATAATCTATTATTGATAATAAAAATAACCATTAGTTGCAGTTGTGATCAGAATGAATGTAAAGCAATCACTAGTGTAAATGCATAGAAAGTCAAAGCTGATGATGCACAGAATGGACTCTCTCTCTCTCTCTCTCTCTCTCTCTCTCTCTCTCTCTCTCTCTCTCTCTGTGCCATGAAATCAGGCAAAGACTTGTCCACTCAAGCTGAAAATATTTCAAACTGAGTGAAAAATGTGTTATCATCCTGAGCTGTATGAATATATAGAACTCATTAATATACACAGACATGAGCACAGATGAGATGATCTGAAGGGAAATAGCAGAAAGTTCCTGTCAGGTTTGGATATCAGTCTGTGTGCTGTTAAACTACAGCAAACACTACGGTCATATCAACACACAAAACACATCAGGTTAACATATGGAGACTCCGATACATATATAATATATATATATATAAGGAACTGAACTCTGATTTATGAACCACCAGCCTCCTCTACCAAAACTAACCTTCTTTATTATTTCAGGTTGCAAATATTACATTCTCTATTATTATTGAGGACTTCCCTCTACATTACTACGAGCTACTGTATGACCTGTTATATATGAACTACAGCAGAAAAGAACTGTTTCTAAACAGCTGATATACTCAGCTGCAACAAGTGGTTATAGTCACAGAGCAGGTTGTACAGCAGAGGTGATGTTCTCACCTAAAACAATTATATAATTAATACACTTTCATGAAATAAAACATTCCTGTTGAGGGGAGAACGGACTAAAACTTATTTGCCCCCCTGGCTGGTCGTCACCAGCATAAAGAAGCACATCTCAACTTAACTAACCAACATTTTGACTTATTTATTTCAGATAATAGTGGAGCTGTAATATTTGAGAGATATATGTTCATATTCTTAAGGTGCATTGCTCAAGACTGGGTGACATTACAGAAACTAAAAGTGCACTCGGAGAGCTCAGACCTCCTCCAACACGTGACTTTAAAACCAGATCCCAGCTCCCAGCTGCTGGTACCGTGAGGTGGTCGTCTTATTATTAACACGGTGTGTTTCTGTGTAACGTATCGGAGGATGCGTCTCTCATTCAGCAGCCTTGTTATGTCTGTATAACGTTACACTACGTTGTCTCTCATCCCGTCAGCTACAGCTTTGTTCTTTCTCACCGCGGACGGACAGCAGCTCCACACACACATCCACACACGTATCTCTGCTCTCAGGAGGAGGCGGAGTCACGCGTCATCACCACGTCATCAGTTACACTGCGCATGTGTTAAACCCTGTGGTCTTAATGCTCAGGCTGAGAGGAAATCTTAAGCTGTAAAACCACGTGGTCGGATGAGGCCGATATGATACTTTCACACAGCTGAGTCCTGATCTTTTCATCAACATATAGACTTCATTTATCTTTTTAAGCCACACAAGTTTCATCAATGTTTACTTTCAGTCTAAATGCAGAAAATAATGTGGAACAAAAGTACACAAGTGTGAGTTCTGCTCTGTGGGTTCAGGTCAGCTACAACAGAAACTAAGGCCCTGTTCACACCTGGGATTAAGATGAGTCCTCAGTGATCGGATCACATGTGGACAGCTCTAAGTACGTCTGTTCACACCTGGCATTAGAGTGCGTCTCCAGTGGCCACTTGTGATCACATCTCACTTCTCCGCTCTATGTAAAGGATAATGTACAGCGAGCCGGTCATTGTTGTGAAAGAATCCCCGACAGGGTGATGCTGCTGGTCTCTCTCATCACCCTGAAGGGGATTCTTTCACTACAATGACCCGCTAGCTGTACATTATCCCGCTTATTACAAGGCTACTTACTGAAGAAATCAATATTTTGACACAAAAACGGTCCTCCAGAGTCCGACATCAGAGCTGCGCCCATAGCAACGGTCTGTTCTACATAGCAACGGTCTGCTATACATAGCAACGGTCTGCTATACATAGCAACGGTCTGCTATACATAGCAACGGTCTGTTATACATAGCAACGGTCTGTAATACATAGCAACGGTCTATTATACAGAAATAACAGACCACAGAACGCCGTGATTGACCAATCAGAATCGAGTATGCTCTTAACAGTGCAGCTATTTATCCAGCAGGAGGTCTTTACCCCCCCCTACTGTAGATGTGAGGGATCAGTGACATGACTATATAATGTGTGTGGGGGGGGGGGGGGGTCCCCCTCCACCCTCAGATTTCACTCTAAACTCAGCCATCTGTCTTTGCTGCACCAGAGCCAAAACCAGATTAAAACAATACTTTGACCCATTCACTAATCTAAGATCTGTTTCAGGCCCAGCTCCCTGCAGCCGTGGGGGGGGGCGAGAGGTTCTGGGCTGACTGAAGAATTTATGGTGGACAAAATGGGTCAGAAGTTCCCCAGAGAATACGGGACAAATATTTACGGCTATGTTATCGGTTTAATCGCTGCAGAGCATTTGTGCATTTAGTGCAGATAAACGAGAGGATGACACACTGCTGGCTAATCCTCCGATGGAAATAAAGCCTCCGTCCTCCATGGGACAGCTGAGCCAGATGTGGGAGCCATCTTCATAATAAATAGTACAGAGGTCAACCTAAACAGAAGACTATAAATAACAACATGTCGTGTCTTTTAGTACAACTCTGCTGTGAGGCACAGGGCATTTTAATGACCTTGAAAACTCAATCTAATTAATACAAAAAGACGACAAACCAATATCACCTATGAATGAAACTCTGGGAGCTGAGAAATAAGTATGAAACTTAGAGATTTTGTTAAAAGGTGTTTTAGTTCGCTCTTCACATTATACCATCAAATGCTGTAAATGGTCCCAGAGGAGCTCAGAGCGGTGTTATGGTCAGGCTGATGATGTGGGTAGGGTGACCTTATTTTCAAACCCCCAAACCGTGACCCTTATGTGCACCACTCGTTCACGCACATGCACATTAATGCATGCGCACATGCACGCGCTAATATGCATTTTCATAGGCATTTTCATCAGGATGGCTAACTTGGCGCACCTGTGGCGCATTTGAGCACGGAGGAGGATCAGAGAGAAGGCATCATTATTATAGGGGGGGGGGGGGGGGCATTAGAGGCTGTGACATCAGGACTTATCACATTCACTACTTTCTCCTTTAATCACAGACTTTCCTCCTCATGATGCTCTGACAGTTTGGGAGTCCTGTAGAGAGTTTTCTTATTTTATTTCATTTTAAACTTATTGTTGTTTTTTTCAACTTCAGTTTTGAACCCGAACCATCTCTATGACACCATGTCAATAATTATTTCATATTTGAAAGGGCTACAATCACAGATTGGCAGTATTTATGTTACTTGCCTATTAGCCTACTTTTGAGTATGATGTTATTTGTATTTGACAAGGTTGAGCAAGCCAGCACATGCTTCCTGCCTAAAGCAGTGCAGTGTCTGTCAAGGTTCACATTATATAAGAACTGCAATAAAGATCTGGGTAGAATCAGACCAGACCAATGATGTGTCATAATAATTTATCATCACTGATATACTGTATGTATATAATATTTAGCATGAACAACGTCAGCTTAGTGAAATATGGTTAAAAAGGTGTTTTTGGTGGCATCATATTTTGGGGATTTTCAAAACTTTCCCTTCAGATAGTTCCTGATATTAAGACTTCAGTTCTCTCATTCAGGACATACTGAGGACACTAAATCCACTGTTGTTTCTGTTGTAATTAGTGTGAGGTTGACTCACATCTTTAGGTAAAACGCCTGGACAATAATGGACAATAATGAAAAATAATGGACAATAATGGACAATAATGGACAATAACGGACAATAACAGACAAGCAGACAAACATTATTGATGGTGTCTTTCTCTGTTTGTTCACCTGCTGTCCAACATACACCAGGACATTAGACCAAGGAGGAGGAGGAGGAGGAGGAGGAGGAGGAGGAGGAGGAGGAGGAGGAGGAAGGAGGAGGAGGAGGAGGAGGAGGAGGAGGAGGAGGAGGAGGAGGAGGAGGAGGAGGAGGAGGAGGAGGAGGAGGAGGAGGAGGGGGAGGAGGAGGAGGAAGAGGAGGAGGAGGAGGAGGAGGAGGAGGAGGAGGAGAGGAGAGGAGGGAGGAGGAGGAGGAGGAGGAGGAGGAGGAGGAGGAGGAGCTGCCCACGGTGTCTCATCTCCAGCTGGAGAGAACTAGAGTCAGCTGTGGGGCAGAGCATTTCAACCCCCCCCCCCCCCCCCGATATAAAGTACAGGCTCTATCCCACTGCAGCAGCCTTTTGTCCCGTTTCACGTTGCTCCTGAAGAAAGCGTCCGTACACCAATACCCCCCCCCCCCCCCTCCCTTTTCTATAACCCTCTGCCGGGGGGGAACTTAATGACAGCAGTTACAGCGTCTGAGAAAGAGCAACGGGCCGTAGAGTTCATTGTTTCAAGCTACCAATAAAGGGTTAAGTGGGATTTAGAGCCCCTGCAAGGCTAAAGAAAAGCTAAAGAAAGCTCCTTTTCTTATGCCACACAGCTATTTATTTCACTCACCCCCCCCCCCAGAGCCTCACCAGGAAGCAGTGCGATGACAAACAGTGTGCTAATCCCAGCATCTATCCATCCTATTATACTGCCACCTGAGGCTGGGTTTAAAATTATAATGTGTAAATCTGATCTCTCCTTAAAACACAACATTAATATTATAGATCTTATAATGGGGAAAAAAGCTCTGTGAGAACTAAAACACAACATTAATATCTATAGATCTTATAATTGGGGAAAAGTCTCTGTGAGAACTACTTAAAACACAACATTAATATCTATAGATTCTATAAACGGGGGGAAAGACTCTGTGAGAACTAAAACACAACATTAATATCTATAGATTCTATAATGGGGGGAAAGACTCTGTGAGAACTAAAACACAACATTAATATCTATAGATTCTATAATGGGGGGAAAGACTCTGTGAGAACTAAAACACAACATTAATATCTATAGATCTTATAATGGGGGAAAAGGCTCTGTGAGAACTAATGTTGCATCATGGGAATTATCAGATCTTTACTACAACAATAGGCATCATCTCACCATCTGACAGACAGATCTAATAATCAGTGTCTATTCTCTGGAGCCTGTATAATGCTCCTCCCCCCCCCCCGCCCTGTGGCCCATTAAGGCCCATTACATGCCCATTATACACCTGGTGACCTCTGACCTCGTCAGCACTGTGCCGTGCTCATCGGTTCCCCGGGGACGTGAGCAGACGGACAGACGGGTCGGGCTGCTCGTACTCGTCTTCACACAGAGCAACACTACGAGGACACGTCGCTGTGTTCAGGTTGAACGGTTTAAGAGGTTTTAAAGGTTTTTATGAAAATAGAGAATTTTAAAATGGTCTCAGTCTATTCCTCAAACAGTTTGCTTGCATGAAAATCACACATTTATAGGTTGTAAACCATCTTTCACCAAGCAGCAGAGTGACTAGGAATCAGGAAACATGGATGAATCATCAGTGTAACTTAATCTCACATGAACTCAATAGCTTTTTGTCACCAGGACGATGACGACATCATTTCATGGTGCCGTTTCTCTTCCTGCAAGAAGTTATGTAACGGTTTTACACTGAAAACTAAAACTAGGTCTAAATCAACAGGGTTTATTAAATCAGTAGCTCAGTAACCACCTGTCTGTACTTCAGTATGCTTTTATATTTTAGAATAACTCAACATGTTTCCTGTTTAAAACATGTTACTTGTGCAGATTATTCTCATGCGAATAACAACAAAGATATTAGTGTTTCAAAAGAACTTTCAAAAATAAGCATCGGTTGAACTACAGTTTGTAAAATTACTTCTATTGGTCAATTACGTATTATAATACGACGGAGTATGAGGGCCACATTAAGGGGACAAAAATAAATAGATTTCGAGAATAAAGTCATAATATTATGAGAAACAAAGTTGTAATATTACGAGAATAAAGTCGTAATATTACGAGACTAAAGTCATAAGTTTACGAGAAAAAAAGTCGTAATATTATGAGAATAAAGTCATAACTTTACAAGAAAAAAGTCGTAATAGTCGACTTTATTCTCATAATATTACGACTTTTTTTTCTCGTAAACTTATGACTTTATTCTCGTAATATTATGACTTTATTCTCGAAATCTCAGATTTATTTATTTTTCTCAATGTGGCCCTAATACTCCGTCGTACTATAAGACTTAGAGGCAAAGTAATAAAAATAATCAAACTAAACTGGTTCTCCATGCTCTGGGTTACTGACTACAGTTCTATGCAGGTAATTAGTTCCTGTCCTTTATATTGTGGTTCCTCTCCTTTAAAAAGGGGCACGACACTGATTTTATTTACATATCAAAGTTCCTCAGCATGAGGAAACAGTCGTGTCATGTCTTCTGTGGAGGAACTTTAACAAAATAACCCTGATGAAGTCATCAGAGTTAAAGGTATCCTGTTATGGTTATGGTTATGGTTATGGTTATGGTTATGGTTATGGTAGGGCTGCACAATTAATCGAATATTAATCGCGATCACAAGTTTGGCTTCCCACAATAAAATGAACATAATCGCCTGAGATATTGATGTTTTAAATGCTCGTTTTGCTCATAGAAAACTCTGCTGCAGATCAAATCAAGCGCTTCCTAAACTAACAGCCACCAGCTGCTGATCCAGATGTTTTGGCTTCACTTTTGGGTATAGATATTATCTATACAACCAATGTGATTAAATTAAGAGCATAAAATTGGTAATCTAGCCCTTAATGTTGCTAATTTTGCTCTCGAAGTTCACCAGATTGAAGCATTTAACTTTAAAATGTAGCTAACAAAAAGGATAGGGGGAATATTCCTGTATTTTCTCATATTGCAATAAATATAGCAGAAAATAAATATTTCAATGTCAGTTTTTCCAACATCATGCAGCCCTAATTTGTACATTAGCAGGAATGTAGCACAGCATGGAAGTGAAAACAGTGTTTACAGCAAGCTCTGTTTATTTTAATGTGAAAGTGCAATAAAATACGCTGTTGCTTAAATCAATGAATAATCATGATAAATAATCGTGATTATCATTTTGGCCATAATCGTGCAGCCCTAAGTTATGGTTCTATTTATTGTTTCTCACACTATCATTGAGTCCTGATAAATGTGTCAGATGAATTTCCTTCCACAGAAAAACTATCTTCAGGTCCCATTATTGAGACCTAAATCATTTACATCATGTTTGCTTGCTAGCAGCAGCCACCCTAACCCTCTTCTCTTCCCTTTGTTGGGAACACTGCTCCACACTAGTCCCTTTAAATGGTACTCTGAACTACAGATTTACAACAGAAAACCAAACTAAGGGTTAATGGGTATCCCTCCAGGCTCCATGGACACAGATTTCACCTGAAGCCTCATAAACAAATCCCATTCAAATAAAAGTGCTCTCCATCGAGGCAGCTACCAGCTCACAACCACCACTCCCTCTGCCTTCTGGGTATAAACTGCTGTATGTGCTGAGGTATTATCATTATAACACATTACTGGCCAGCCTTTCCTCATAAGCTCATATCTTGAACAGTTAAATACCCTCAATTTGGACCCTTATAGACTTAAATATTTAGGTTAAGCCTTTAGGTTAAGTTCCCTGCTGCAGAGAAGATTTCACTTAAGCCGACTTTATTTCACATTTACTGGGTATTTTCTTTCAGGGTCTGTAGCATCATTTGCATCAGATAGCCTACAGCACAGACTATTATACACCTAGTGTCCTGATACATTTTTAATGGCTTCATTTATTCTTGTTTTTCAGACATGATAGGCTACACTTGGTGGCACTAAACCCATCTGAGTCCAGACCAAAGCCCTTAAAACAGTAGTACATGTTATAAGAATATGATGCTGTAACAACAGTAACTCCCTGTTGGGGAATTATGTTCCTATAATGAGAACAATGAGGGGATATGTTGGAGAGGTCATTCAATAGTGAGCAGCACAGACACATGGTCCCCAAGTGGGACCTACTTAGTTGACCCAACTGGGCCACATTTGTGTTGCCCATGCTGAGCCCATGCACTAATTTCCCATTAGTGACCCACCTCGGACCCACCTCGGACCCACCTCGGAGCCCACATGGGACCTACTTAGTTTACCCAAGTGGGCCCCAGATAAGATGACCATTTTGGGCCCATGACCCACTTGGTGGTACCCCGAGCATAACCCATGTGGGGCCACATAACCGTGTTGGCTGGGTAAATACAGCAGCTCTCTTAAGGGACGTCTGAGAGAGGCATTTCTACTTCAAATTTAACTTTAAAAATAAATAGGCTCTAAGAATATCATTTATATGACAAACCAACTGGGGACTACAGACGGAGACGTAGGCTACCCCACATTTGAAAGCAATAAAGTAAAATAAAGTCACTAAAACTTAGCATTTAGTTACCAGACAGGCTCACAATGTATCATAATATAACGTTAGCCTGTAGTAGGTAGGCAGCCTATACTGCTGTGACTTGGAGTATTAAGGGAGTTCTTTTCTTTTATCCAGATCTCTATTAGCTGTGGCTGAAGCACAGCTATTCTTTCATTCTTTACCAACAATGACCACAACAACTAAAGCCACAGCAACAAAACACAACAATATTCAAGACACAACCCGACACACAACACAGGACCTACAGTAGGTATAAGTTATTACTACTCTAGTATTAACTTGAACTATACTAGTTCAAGTTAATACTATAGTATGATTATAGATGATTATTAGAGGTAAATATGATTCGTTAGTGGTTGGACCATAGCATGTTATACAGGGCCGCTGCTCCACAGGTGCCGGAGGGGGGGGCAACACAATTATGATCATCATCATAATAATCATAATGATGAATTATTTAAATTTAAGAATAAGCACAAGTGCACAACTACAACTGGCATCATTAGACCATTATAGGCAATACAAAGATCGATATATTTGCTGGAAATAATTAAATGAATGACCATCATCCTGTGGTTTGTTCCATTAAACCTGACAAACTCGAGCCTGGCTTGTCCAGACCGCCCGCGTCAGGAGCGCGCGGCGGCTGCGTTACCTGTTGCTTTTTATTTCGGCGTCCATGTTAACAGGTTAGAGCAGCCACACAGCTGCGTCTCTTCTAGAGATTCAGGTTTCGCCTATTTTTGACGCGAGCCGCGCGGTTCACAGCAACAACAGACAGTGAAGGTGATCTATTGACTGTATATTGACATCATATCAGCAACATTACTACAGTTTACATGTCATGGACATGAAAAAAGTAAAGATTTATTTTAAAATCAACACTTCCTGCTTTCATTTCAAAATAAAAGCCCTCAAGCCTTTTTTTTCCTGTGGACAGGATTCCTTCATTTGTTGACACGAGGCTTTTATTCTGAAATATTTGCAGGACAGTGTTGTAGAACATGCAGTGACTTGCAGAGCTTCACGAATGAATAAAGTACGGGGTTTTAATGGTGGATTATTAATATTAATTTACAAATTACCACACGTTTCTTAACCTTTCTCTGTCTAAAATAAATATAAATGATATTTATAATGAAATGAAATGGCCATTATGAAAGGCAAACTCTATGTAGAAAGAAATTGCAGCGGCAGCAGCAGAAACGCAGCAGAAACGCAGCTGAAACGCAGCAGAAATGCAGCAGAAACGCAGCTGAACACAGCAGAAACGCAGCTGAACGCAGGAGAAACGCAGCAGAAACGCAGCAGAATGCAGCTGAAACGCAGCAGAAACGCCGCTGAAACGCAGCTGAAACGCAGCAGAACGCAGCAGAAACGCACCTGAAACGCAGCAGAAACGCAGCTGGTGTGAATCACGCCGTTTAGCGAGGCAGCCGCAACGCACTCCTGACGTTCCCTGTGTTGACAAAGCGTTGTGTGTGTGACTAATTAAACAGTTATTTTTTCTTACAAATACAAATATTTAAACAAATATTTGTTGTTGTTTTTATTTATTTTATTTCTATTTATTTTTTATTTATTTTTTTGAGGGGGGGGAGAGGGGGGGGCACCACAAAGCAATTTCACCTAGGGCAGCCAAATGTCTAGCAGCAGCTCTGTTACCGTGACTTGGAGTCATAAGGGAGTTCAGGAGAAACAGTGATAGGACACATTAATGATAAACAACATTAACCAGAACAGACTAACATGAAGCTCTAAGTTATATAAAGTTACAGAGGAACTAACTCTCTCACAGTATCTGAACACTGCAGTGATTGTGTTGTTAGTCGGAAGCTCATAACTCAGCGTCACTGCGCGTTAAACACCAGCACGTTATAAAGCGAGCTGTTTCAGAGAAAACACGAAGAATAACCAGCAGGAGTTAAAGAGACTCACCTGGAGGAGAAGCTGTGGAGTCTGTAGGAGAGATCAGGTGTGAGTGAAGGTTAGTCCGACAGGCTGCTGCTGTGAGTGAGCTGCACGGTGCTGCTGCTACAGAGGAAACTGTTCTGCGGTGTCTCCCCCTCTCACAGCCCGCTGCCCCCCCCCTCCCTCTCGGTCATTAGCATGTCAACAGAGCCGCTGTGAGGAAGAGGAGTCCAGTTCACCTTCCTCCTCCTTCCGGTCCAGGATGATCCCCCCCCCCGACCCTGGACCTGCAGAACACAGGATTTACCTCATCAATCAGTGTGATCACCAGCCATCAGACAGGTGAAACAAGCCTACATTTATAGCCTAATTAATAATAAATAATCAATCAAACTTTATTTATAAAACACCTTTCAAACAAGTCAAATACAGTTCAAAGTGCTGCACACACAAAATATAGAATATTAAAAAATATAGATTTAGAGACTAATAATGCACACCAAAACAACCAAGATTAAAGTTCATTAAATAAGAAAGCAATAACAGTTGAGTATTAAAGATAAATAAAATACAAGGATTACAAATTAAATAAATAAAAATGATGAAACTACACAAAAAGATTCAGATTGTATTAAAATAATGAAATATTAATAAAATAAAATAGAATAAAAGAGATAATAATGATCAGCATTAAACGAAATGGAGTAAAATAAACACTAAAATGATGTTGATAAATAAGTATATCTATATCTTATCCCCTTTAAGCGTCTTTGAGCTTTAAGCGTCTTTGAGCTTCGGAAAAGCGCTATAGAAATTGAATATATTAATATTATTATTACGTAAACTAGCAGGATACCAGTGTAAAGACTTTAAAATAGACGTAATGTGTGGAATGGAATAACGATTTTGACAAGTATCTGAAAGAGGATCTTTCTCTTTTAAACAGACGCCATCATTTCTTTTAGCTTGCTGCTGTCGATCATGTGAATGTGATTGTGTTGGTAGAAACTCTGAGATGCTAAAAAGTCTTCTTAATTCGAGGAAGGTGACCTCATAGTCAGAGCGGGCCCCCCCCCCAGAGCGGGGCCCGTCCTGAGGAAGAAGGGTGTGTCTGCAGCAACCTGGATGTTTCACTCCTCTTCTCTTTGTGCTCCTCTTCATCTGCTGTCATCCTGAGACAATATTCCCAAAGAATTGAACTAGATATTGGAGAAGCACGGATTGTATGCAGGGAAACTGTCAGCGGTGATTCTCTGGTGATTCTTCTGCTGACACCAACACACTTTCTTCAGGTATATATAGAAACATCCACTGAGTCAGAGGAGCGGGAGCTGATCCAAACTAACCTCAGGGCTTGTTCTGATCTATTCACAGTGCAAAGATCTACAGACTCACACATACAAGGTGCTTCCCAGTGTTGATTTCATAGTGAGAGGATGAAGACTGCAGGACGGGTCCATGTGAAGGAGTTCTGAAGATTCAAAGCTCTGTAATAAGAAAATAAAAACACATCCAGTTCCTGTCAGATTGACAGTATACTCTTCTTTAGTTTCATGAACATTGTGTAAAGATGTTGGAGTCTGGGCTGTGCCATAATTATAGACGTTCACACTGTCTAATTGTAATCAATTAATAATTTAAAAAAACAACATTATGAATTTAAAGTGCATTTCAATGAACCTAATACATCTGAACAAACTTAATTCAATTTTTTAGGTGGCAAACTGCTCCAAACAATACTGAGATGGAAACTATAAATATTAAAGCAGGAGACAAATTAACAGTGAATCTGACACAAAGGATAGCAATAATAACGCAAAGTTACATTTTAAACCCATTTTTACACGAATACTCCATTGTATTTATTTGTCAAATAATTTGATTAGTTTTATTATGTATTTGTTTCTGTATTCAAAGACGTTAATAATACTGAAATTATGAATTTTTGTTCAACCAACAGATATATAAAACAGAAAAAAAGCAACAAGTTCTCATATTTGAGAAGCTAGAAGCAACAGATGTACAATTTAAACAATTAATTGATTAATAATGGTTCCAGCCCTTAATATTATAGGTACAATAACAATTCCCAGATATTACATCTCAGCATCCCAGTTAGAAATCTCTCATTAGTGGTAAATTAAGATTAAGATTAAGATAGAATTTTATTAATCCCGAAGGAAATTCTTGTGCCAAAGGTTGCTCAAAATTACAAGTTCAAGTGTATAAAAATAAAAAGTACTAATTCTAGCACCAGTGCCTAATAGAATAACAATAAAGTAAGATACATTTAGTTAAATGAGTAAATAAGATAAGTAAAATAAAAAAGGTAAAGTAAGCTAAAATAACAGAAAAATAAGTAACTTTACACATGATAATAATTAATATTATTAATATATTAATATTGCACACAATGAACAGTGATATTGCACATGATATTGATATTAAGGGTTAAGTGTGGTCCAAAGAGGTAACAGGAAGTGGCAGACATTAAACACACTGATAGATCATTTTCTAGAACAGCTGTACAGATGTTTAAAACACAAAATCCCAGCAGGAAGATGTGGCAAGAAAAAACAACAAGGAGGAGGAGAAGGAGGAAGAGGAGGAGGACGACGAGGAGGAGGAGGAGGAGGAGGGGGAGGACGAGGACGAGGAGGAGGAGGAGGAGGAGGGGGAGGAGGAGGAGGAGGAGGAGGAGGAGGAGGAGGAGGAGGAGGAGGAGGAGGAGGAGGAGGGGGAGGAGGAGGAGGAGGAGGAGGAGGAGGAGGAGGGGGAGGAGGAGGAGGAGGAGGAGGGGGAGGAGGAGGAGGAGGAGGAGGAGGAGGAGGAGGAGGAGGAAGAGGAGGAAGAGGAGGAGGAGGAGGAGGACGACGAGGAGGAGGAGGAGGAGGAAGAGGAGGACGAGGACGAGGAGGAGGAGGAGGAGGAGGGGGAGGAGGAGGAGGAGGAGGAGGAGGAGGAGGAGGAGGAGGAGGAGGAGGAGGAGGAGGAAGAGGACGAGGAGGAGGAGGAGGAGGAGGAGGAGGAGGAGTTTATGTTAAGGAGCAAAGTGCCTGTGTGATTCCCTCCCACAGAGAGCAGTGAAACCTGATCTGTGTAATCTTTCAGAGAGAGATCTGTCAGCTGACGTCAGTGACTTCAGTTCTTTAGTTCAGTCACACTAACCTCTCCGAGGTAAACGTGCTTTTCTTGACCTTTGATGTTCAGCAGAGAGCGGCTCACCTAAAGCACTATAAAGACGTTGTCATTTCTCTCGTCTCAGGTTCCAGAGCAGGAATCTGATCCTGCGTTACATCATAAAACCTCCTGCTCTGACTCCTGAGTTTTGCCAGAGGAAACGTTTGCAGTCTTTTTTGCCATGAGGGTAAATAACTTCAACCTGTCTGGAATCTGATCCACGGTGCTGCTACAGTATCTATACTGCTGGTCAACAGCATTCTCTCACAGGTTTACAGAAAGCTGGAAACATGAGGAGGAGGACAGACCACAATGCCACATGTCACTATTGTATATTAGTAGGATTCTCTCACACTAATATTACATAGTGTTTACCATATTATGAATTCAGGTGCTATGCTAGTGGAGTTAGGAATGTTGCATACATCATCATAACCTTTATTTAACTAGGAAGTCACATTGAGATTAAAACCTCTTTTACTAGTGAGACTTAGCCAAGACCCGGTGAGATAGCAGCATCAACACAGAACAAGACAACACTGAATCATGCATCATGCTATAGCAGTGACCACTTCCTTTATTCTATGTTTAAAATCATTTAAAGAGATAAGGGTCTCCAGTTTAAGCTTGGCCTGCAGATCATTCCAGCACCAGGACCAGGACCAGGACCAGGACCGTAGTGGATCAGGCTGGTTTTACCAGCTTCTGTACTGATAGAAGGAACTTTAAACTGAAGCCATTTATGTGACCTTAGATTATAACTGTTTTGGAGAATTACAAATTCACGGCTTCAGTAAATCGGAAGTTTTCCAGAGATGATCTTATAGACTAAAATGTAGCAGTGTTGTAACCTCCTCAGAGTGAGGGACGACCATCCTACCATGCTGTATAAGGTATAATGATGGTCCTGAAGCCAGAATTAGTGACATACCTCAGGGCCGAGTGATACAGACGGTCAAGAAAAGGCCGCAACTAAGTGTTTTCTTGATGCCGTGGACAAACAGGATTTAAGCATGAACAGAAAACCCAGTGTGAATTTTAATTTCTTTGCTAGATGGTCAATATGACATTTAAAATGTAGACTTTTGTCCAACCAAATTCCCAAGTGTTTGTAATTGTCAACAGACTGAATAGAGACACCATCAAGAGAGTTAATAGAAAGGGTCGGAACTTTTGTTCACCCAGGACTACTGACATGTAGGCCTGACCCGGTGCAGGACAGGTAGATGTGCAGCGGGTTTATCGGAGCGTTTCCAGTGAAAACCTTTACCTTTTTTATTTTACTTATCTTATTTACTCATTTTACTAAATGCATTTTACTTTATTGTTATTCTATTAGGCACTGGTGCTAGAAATAGTACTTTTTATTTTTATACACTTGAACTTGTTGTAATTTTGAGCAATCTGGCACAAGAATTTCCTTCGGGATTAATAAAATTCTATCTTAATCTTAATCTTAATTTACCACTAATGAGAGATTTCTAACTGGGATGCTGAGATATAATATCTGGGAATTGTTATTGTACCTATAATATTAAGGGCTGGAACCATTATTAATCGATTCATTGTTTATGTTGTACATCTGTTGCTTCCAGCTTCTCAAATGTGAGGACTTGTTGCTTTTCTTCTGTTTTATATATCCGTTGGTTGAACAAAAATTCATAATTTTAGTATTATTACCATCTTTAAATACAAAAACAAATACATAATAAAACTAATCAAATTACTTAACAAATAAAACAGCTGCCTGCTGCTGGAAACACGGCTGATGAGAGCGTTCGTGGGCTGGAAAACGATGAGATGCTCCGTAGAGTTGAAATGAACTGCAGAGTTGGTGATAATTCTCAGTGGAATTGACACCTTTCATAACCATTTGATCCATTGGTAATATAAGTTGCAGTTAGTAACATGGAAGTGTAAGACTAAGAAAAGTTAAAGATTTAAATACACAGCTAAATTATAATTGTTGGTTGGTGGCTGCAGTGTCCTGTTGGCCCGTTAGTGTTCCTCTGCCCGGGGGCCGGTTCTGTCTGCATGAGAGGTCCCATAAATCTGACACAGCTATTTTCTCTCTGAGGTTAAGATGTTGAGCTCAGAGGAACTCAAGACAGCAGAGACTTTCTGAACAGTTTACTTGACAGTGTGCAAACAATGAAATACTGCAGCTAGATAAGTAGATTTCTGTTGGAATCATGAAACACAAATGCAGAACAGAATTCACACAGTTGGACATTAGTTGACTTTACTGGGGAGTTTACCACGGTGGTATATCAGCTGAAAGACGTTTGGTAACCACATAGTGCCACCGTGTGGTGAGATGTGTGAATAACAGCATTAAAATATTCTTAGATGATCCAGCAGCTGAACTTCTTCCTCCACCAGTTACTATCCATAACACTTAATTGATGTGGATACTACCATATTGTCTAAGTAAGCATATAGATTACATCTGCAGCCAAGTAAAAAATAATAATAATTAATTTTCTAGACTTTTGAGGTCATGAGGAACTTTAATGCCTTTACTGTTAGGAGATGTAGGTTGCCTCGGGGCCCCAACTAACAGTTATAGATTTATTATGATGTTTAGATGTATATGAAAAATACTGAATCATGTTACTATTCTAACTCATTTTCCCCCTACAGACCTTACAAAAGCCTCCCATGGCACATAAAAAATATACAAGTCAACTGTATACTACTTACTGTGTACTTCTTCTTCAGAGGAAAACACTGTAGTACTACATTTACCTGACAGAGAAATGTTCTAACTCACAGAGGCTCCGCCCTTTACTGGACTCTATAGGTAATACTCTCCTCCTATCACAGTTCTCCTGCTGAACACAGCCAAACCAAGCCCTGTTTTCCCTGAGTCGTCGAACAGTTTACCAGAACTTCCTTGAGGCCAACCAAAAGTCCTTCTCCATAGTCTCCCCAAACTCCTCCCAAACCCGGGTTTTTGCTTCGGCAACCGCTGCAGCTGCAGCCCTTCTGACCAACCGATACCTGTCTGCTATTCCCGTAGACCCTCAGGACACAAGCCCGAAAGGTCTCTTTCTTCAGCTTGACGGCCTCCTTTAACGGTTCTTAGATTGCCGCCACGACAGGCACCGACTTCTGACCACAACTCCTACCAGCTGCTTCCACAGTGGAGACTTTGAACATGTCCCACTCTGACTCCATGTCCTCAGCCTCCACTGGGATGTGCAACAAATTCTTCCAGATGTGGGAGTTGAAGACCTCGTGGACAAGGGCCTCAGCCCGACGTTCCCAGTTCACCCTCATTACATGTTTGGGTTTTCCAGGTCTGTCCGGAAGCCTTCCTCACCATCTGATAAAACTCACCACCTGGTGATCAGCTGACAGCTCTGCTTCTCTCTTCACCTGAGTGTCCAAGACATACAGAAGCATATCTGATGATACGAAAGTCGATCACTGATCGTTGGCCTGTTTTGTTCTGGTACACTGATGAACCAGCCTATGCTCTAACATGGTGTTTGTTATGGCCAATCCATGACTAGCACAGAAGTCCAACAACGGTCCAACAATTCCCCATCTGCCCTTAATATAAATGGTTATGAAACTACTAATCTAAAGTAATATGTACAACTCAAATTTCAGCCCTGAGCATCGTGACAAGTTTATGCAACATGTTAAAAAAAATTACTCCAACCATATCAGAACATTTTAAATTAATTTGTGATGCAGAACTATTAAATTGTGAAATATATGAAGCAATTAATTCAATGACAGAGTCTAGTTTCCTACTTATGATATTGTAACTTTCGCCTGTGGCGCACTCTTCTGCAGACTCGATGTGACTCTGTATAACCAGTGCCTCTTCTTATAAGAATAAAATACAACAAAGACATGTCATCTGTTTGAGATCGTTATTTCAACATTCATCAGTACTCATCTAGAGAAATCGACAGATTTCCATTACAGACTTCTTCTCAGCGACTCTCAGTTGCTCTTGTTCTCCGGGGAGAACTCCAACACAGCGGTGCTCAGCCAGAGGCGCCTTTCATCCTGGGCAACTCCGGAAAAGGTGAGACTCCAGCCCCTCTGCTGGAGTCTGGTTCCAGAACCAGAGCTATGCGTGGAGGTGAGCCCAACTATACCTAGTTGATACCGCTCCACCTCCCACACCAGCTCTGGTTCCTTTCCCGCCGGAGAGGTGACGTTCCACGTCCATAGAGCCAGTCTGCGTTGCCTTCAGCACGTCTACGTCCCCGCCTTGCTGCCGCCCGGCTCATACAGCACATGGCCCCAATTCCCCATCTGCCCTTAATATAAATGGTTATGAAACTACTAATCTAAAGTAATATGTACAACTCAAATTTCAGCCCTGAGCATCGTGACAAGTTTATGCAACATGTTAAAAAAATTACTCCTACCATATCAGAACATTTTAAATTAATTTGTGACGCAGAACTGTTATATTGTGAAATATATGAAGCAATTAATTCAATGACAGGAGGGAAGTCTCCTGGTAGTGATGGACTCTCCGTTGAGTTTTATATGTGTTTCTGGGACATTATTGTGTCCCATATATTATTTATATTGTAGCCTATTGTTTGTCTTCTTTATTCATGTTGCCAAAGGGCACTATTGTAAATGTGAGGTGAGTAGTGATTGAGTCACTGACTTACTTTTTCTGAACAGAATCACTGGGATCCAAACCGACAATTCTTCAGTCACAAAACGACTTTTCTACCCACTGGTCCAATTTTCTTTTGGAGTTTACAACCTGAAAATACAACTCATAGTCATAGTCTGACATTCTGGATCAGCTTAAAGTGCCTGCTGAATCCTTTTCACTGATATATACACTGATGTTTGTTTTTATTGCCATCTCTTCACCAGTGTTTTCAGCACATGCAGCAGTAAATGATTGGATGCTCTCTGCAGAGTGATGCTTTGTTGCATCACACATCGACACACATCCAGACACAGGCTGTCTGTAGAATACAGAAATGTATTTCTGCAGTCAACCATGGTATTCCACTTTAAGATACACTCTTTTTTTCTCACTGACTATACAGTTCTTTTGTACATTTTTTTAATCATTGAGTGGAATGTGGAATGAACAATAGAGAAATGATGAAGGTGCCCTGGTTAGGAAATGAGTTAATAATAAATAAATTATGTATATGATCAAATAGGTTTGATGAAGATATTTATATGTGATTTTATCTTAAGTTAAAAGATGTTCCTTTTTTACATAACATTCTTTTAAACAGGCCGTTAACATCTATAATTTCATGGCAACTGAGCAAATTCAATCTGCTGATGAGGTCCATGAGATACGGTTGAAAGCCAGCAAGTCGACCTTGTGAAGTTGAAATGCTGACAACTTGGAAATGAGAACATTAAGATGTAAATTACAGAGATCATGTAACTTTTTCCTGAGTTGTTCTACTGACAGTGGGAATTAGTGACTGACTCAAAATTTTTGGTGGACATTTTCCATCCCAATTATTGAATCTGGACGTGTGAACTTCAGTTATATCACCATGTCCTCAAGAGACTTTATCTATCTCTCTGCTGTTTATCTGCAAGATGATTCTTAAAAATGTACAATATTTGATCACATGAATTTCAAGGTGGTCAGTTCTTACACATGATGATTAGACACACAGCTTCCACAGCAGGATGTATCGCAGTACCTCAGTAACACCAGCAGATGTCAGCAGAATGTCACACAGCATATAACACTCTCAGAGCTTCAGAGGGAGTATGTACTGTATGAGTTGTTCCATCCCTCTGACTTGTCAGAGAACTTTCTGTTCACATATTTTATGCCCTGTGTTTAGCTCTAGCTACTGGTTGCATGGTTAGACACATACAGTGGCTCTTCATACAACAACCAGTGTTTATGTAGCTGTCACAGTCTCCACCAGTGGACGGAGTTTACTCAACTGTCATCTCTTGACCTCCGTATGGAACTCCAAACCTCTGACTCTTTCTAAAAGATGGTCTCTGGTGTCAGATGTGAATGTCCTCCTTAATCTCTCTCTGGTTGTCCACTGACTCCTGGTGGATGACCTTTGACCCCTTCCCTGTTGAAACCATTCAACACCATAAAACTGCACTCACAGTGATGAACCCACAGAGGAAACTGTCTTCACAAGAAAAACAGCAGTGATTTTAGGAGGAGCTCCGTGCTAGAACCACTCAGTATTTCTGTGCAGCTTTCAGGCGTGGGGTTGCCAGATGTGATGAGTGAGCACAGATTTTGGCACAATGGTACCAAACCTGACAACCTCATTATGAGGACAAGACCGCTGATATTTACCAAGAAATAGTTCCAGCACGTACAGTAGCCTAACTCCCCTGAAACCAGAAGTTTCCGTTTTTGAAGATAACCAAAAACTTGTGAGAGAATGTAACCATAATTATCAGCCTGACTTGTAAGCACTGTGCACGTCAAAATCCAGGTCATAATTACCAGGAAACTTGTTCACTGTAAAATAATACAGTGAACAATTCATTGAAGAGATGGGATGTACCAGTAAAACAAGGTGTTTTTATGCAGCAGTGCTCAGGAAGGA
Organism: Sebastolobus alascanus; assembly: GCA_916701645.2. Classification (NCBI taxonomy): domain Eukaryota; kingdom Metazoa; phylum Chordata; class Actinopteri; order Perciformes; family Sebastidae; genus Sebastolobus; species Sebastolobus alascanus. The sequence goes on from CAKAOJ020000308.1 coordinate 572,034, forward strand.
AGGTCCATCATATTGGCAGTGGGGGAGATGAGAGAGACTCCTGTCTCATCCTACGCATCCCTTTTCTGCTAAAAGCAGCATTCTATGCCCATCAAATATTTAATGCTGATTGTTGTCACTCTAATGAGTTTTGTACTAGATGGGTAAATCTCTAATAATCGAATCAAATAATCTAATACTTGATTCTGATTGGTCAATCACGGCGTTCTGCGGTCTGTAATTTCTTTATAGCAGACCGTTGCTATGTATAGCAGACGTTGCTATGTATAGCAGACCATTGCTATGTATAGTAGACCATTGCTATGTATAGCAGACGTTGCTATGTATAGCAGACCATTGCTATGTATAGCAGACGTTGCTATGTATAGCAGACCATTGCTATGTATAGTAGACCGTTGCTATGTATAACAGACCGTTGCTATGTATAGTAGACCATTGCTATGTATAGTAGACCATTGCTATGACCGTTGCTATGTATAACAGACCGTTGCTATGTATAGTAGACCATTGCTATGTATGGTAGACCGTTGCTATGTATAGCAGACCATTGCTATGTATAGCAGACGTTGCTATGTATAGCAGACCATTGCTATGTATAGCAGACGTTGCTATGTATAGCAGACCATTGCTATGTATAGTAGACCGTTGCTATGTATAACAGACCGTTGCTATGTATAGTAGACCATTGCTATGTATAGTAGACCATTGCTATGACCGTTGCTATGTATAACAGACCGTTGCTATGTATAGTAGACCATTGCTATGTATGGTAGACCGTTGCTATGTATAGCAGACCGTTGCTATGTATAACAGACCGTTGCTATGTATAGTAGACCGTTGCTATGTATAGCGGACCGTTGCTATGTATAGTAGACCATTGCTATGTATAGTAGACCGTTGCTATGTATAGTTAACAGACTGTTGCTATGTATAGTAGACCATTGCTATGTATAACAGACCGTTGCTATGTATAGCAGACCGTTGCTATGTATAGTAGACCATTGCTATGTATAGTAGACCGTTGCTATGTATAGTTAACAGACCGTTGCTATGTATAACAGACCGTTGCTACGTATAGCAGACCGTTGCTATGTATAACAGACCGTTGCTATGTATAGTAGACCATTGCTATGTATAGTTAACAGACCGTTGCTATGTATAGTAGACCGTTGCTATGTATAACAGACCGTTGCTATGTATAGTAGACCATTGCTATGTATAGTAGACCATTGCTATGACCGTTGCTACGTATAACAGACCGTTGCTATGTATAGCAGACCGTTGCTATGTATAACAGACCGTTGCTATGTATATCAGACCGTTGCTATGTATAACTGACCGTTGCTATGTATAGCAGACCGTTGCTATGTATATCAGACCGTTGCTATGTATAACTGACCGTTGCTATGTATAGCAGACCGTTGCTATGTATGACAGACCGTTGCTATGTATAGTAGACCGTTGCTATGTATAACAGACCGTTGCTATGTATAGTAGACCATTGCTATGTATAGTAGACCATTGCTATGACCGTTGCTATGTATAACAGACCGTTGCTATGTATAGTAGACCATTGCTATGTATGGTAGACCGTTGCTATGTATAGCAGACCGTTGCTATGTATAACAGACCGTTGCTATGTATAGTAGACCGTTGCTATGTATAGCGGACCGTTGCTATGTATAGTAGACCATTGCTATGTATAGTAGACCGTTGCTATGTATAGTTAACAGACTGTTGCTATGTATAGTAGACCATTGCTATGTATAACAGACCGTTGCTATGTATAGCAGACCGTTGCTATGTATAGTAGACCATTGCTATGTATAGTAGACCGTTGCTATGTATAGTTAACAGACCGTTGCTATGTATAACAGACCGTTGCTACGTATAGCAGACCGTTGCTATGTATAACAGACCGTTGCTATGTATAGTAGACCATTGCTATGTATAGTTAACAGACCGTTGCTATGTATAGTAGACCGTTGCTATGTATAACAGACCGTTGCTATGTATAGTAGACCATTGCTATGTATAGTAGACCATTGCTATGACCGTTGCTACGTATAACAGACCGTTGCTATGTATAGCAGACCGTTGCTATGTATAACAGACCGTTACTATGTATAGCAGACCGTTGCTCGTTGCTATGTATAGCAGACCGTTGCTATGTATAACAGACCATTGCTATGTATAACAGACCATTGCTATGTATATCAGACCGTTGCTATGTATAACTGACCGTTGCTATGTATAGCAGACCGTTGCTATGTATATCAGACCGTTGCTATGTATAACTGACCGTTGCTATGTATAGCAGACCGTTGCTATGTATGACAGACCGTTGCTATGTATAGCAGACCGTTGCTATGTATAACTGACCGTTGCTATCTATAACAGACCGTTGCTATGTATAGCAGACCGTTGCTATGTATATCAGACCGTTGCTATGTATAACTGACCGTTGCTATCTATAACAGACCGTTGCTATGTATAGCAGACCGTTGCTATGTATAACTGACCATTGCTATCTATAACAGTCCGTTGCTATGTATATCAGACCGTTGCTATGTATAACTGACCGTTGCTATCTATAACAGACCGTTGCTATGTATAGCAGACCGTTGCTATGTATAGCAGACCGTTGTTATGTATAGCAGACCGTTGCTATGTATAGCAGGCCGTTGTTACGTATAACGGACCGTTGCTATGGGCGCAGCTCTGATGTCGGACTCTGGAGGACCGTTTTTCTGTCAAAATATTGATTTCTTCAGTAAGTAGCCGTGTAATAAGGAGGATAATGTACAGCTAGCGGGTCATTGATGTGAAAGAATCCCCTTCAGGGAGATGAGAGATGCAGCATCGCCGTCAGGGATTCTTTTACAACAATGACCCGCTCGCTGTACATTATCCTTTACTTAATATTCTTGTACTAGATGGGTAGATGGACAGTTAACTGAAACAGTCCCAAAGCAACAAGGTAACTAAGCCATGAAGCCGTTGATGAGGGCATCAAATCAGAGCTGCAGGCAGTTTTTAATGTCTGCTGAGCAGTGACGAGCAAAAACGAAAGGAAAAAAAAAAAAAAAACGGTCCAAAACCCTAATTGTGGGTCATGCTTAGTTCAAATCTGATCCTCTTCCTTCCTGTTCAAATCCAACCAAACTACCCAGAGCCAGCAGCTTTGCATTCACGGGGATTTGTAAACTATTTATATCGTGTTTCCATTTTTTGGCTTTTCAAAGAAATGTGTGTCAATGTTTATTAATTTAGTCCAGACACAACATAATACAAGCCACAGCAGATGTCCTTTTAGGACAATAAGTCCTCAAGGACTACAGCCAGACATATTAGAGCATGAGTCAGTGTATTATACCTTAAAGCAGCAGATGCATTACTGAACAACACAGAGCAGAGTGTGGGATCAGCTGCCTTACTGCACTACTGTGTTTTTAAGTAGTGGTAGCAACGGCAAATCTGACGTGATTTGTTTATTTGGGGATTAGATGTGCCCAGAGTGCTCTCTAAAATCTGGATTAAAGACGGATGATTGTGTCTGATACATTATTCTTGGAAGTTATGAGTGTTTTCAGTAAAGCTGCTTCTTAGCCACCGCTGTCATTAGAAACCAGAGTGGAGGAGCTCCACAGCACTGTGGCCTCAAATCCTTAAATTCTACGGTGGTCCGATGATGTGTTGAATCTTCAGAGCTGTAAATCAGAACTCATTTAAATGTGTGAAAGAAAGTCTTTATTTATGAAATGTGCTCTGAAAGCATTACATTCTGGACATGTTCTGAAGGTGAAGATGAAGATAGAGGTGATGTTGGTGTGGAAGCTGACGCTGACGCCAGCGAGCTTTTCTTTCTTTCTGAGAAACCATCTGACTCGCTGTTATGAGAGTTTCATTCCAAAATGATAATATGCACCATTAAAATAAATAATTAAATAAATAAAAATCACATCTAGTTTTGGCAAATGATCGCTGCCATGAAGCTAAAGCGTATCATTGGCTACTGAAAAGAATCAGGTGGAGACCTTGGCTTTAACACAGTAGTAACAGTAACCTCTTCACTTTCTTGTATAGCACTCCACTCTCATATCTGTGTGATATGTGAGGAGCTAGAGCAGGAGGTGGGTAGTTTAGCTTAGGATAAAGACTAGAAGCGCAGGGCTACAGCTAGCCTAGCCTGGTTCCAGACCTGGTGTTAACATGTCTGTTCAGACCTGGTGTTAACATGCGTCCTCAGTGATCGGATCACAAGTGGACGGCTCTAAGTACAGGTGTGAACGCACTCAAGACGCATTGAGATCTGATCTTTTCAGACCACATCCAGAGGTGGTCTGGGCCACATATGACCTCATTCTGTTATCAGTGTGTAGTGAATGTGTCCTGGTCCACATTAAGGACCTCCTACTCTACTGACGTCTCTCTGAGTCCCTCAGGTTAATAAACAGGTCGTGACCGCTCGTCTGCCTCGCAGCATGGAAACGTCCTCTGTGCTCTACTGTATCCTGTTGGTACATCTCTGTTTTATTAAAATATATCATGTTTATAGGCTACATATCAACAGACTATCAGACTGGGAACAGGAAGTGTATTATTATCGTACTGTCGATGTTTTTGTTCCGCTGCTTTACGCGGAGCTGATAACCTTTTATTTTGATGTTAATAAAATGTACCAGAATTCACGAATATGTAGGATATAGCTACTGATATTCCTGTAGTATTACCTCACAACGTCTGCTGTAGTAACCATGTGTTTACTGCGTGTTTATTTACATATAGAGCGGAGAAGTGAGATCTGATCACAAGTGGTGACTGGAGACGCATGTGGAGACGCATTCTGATGCCAGATGTGAACAGATGTACTTAAAGCTGTCCACTTGTGATCTGATCACTGAGGACGCATGTTAATACCAGGTGTGAACAGGGGATGGCTGCTTCCCTTCTGATTGGTTAGGGTAGAAGTGATTAAAGTCCCCCCCCCCTCCTGAACAGAGGGGGGGAGACTTTCTTACATGTGTGTTTGAGTAGGCGACTGATTAAACTAACGAGATGCAACTTGGTCATTATGAGCTTCAGAGGTGCTGTTGGCATATTTTAAAACTTTGGACAGAGCAGCTGTTTCCTCCTGCTTCCAGCTCTTTATGCTAAGCTAAGCTAAGCTAAGCTAAGCTAAGCTAAGTTAAGTTAAGCTAAGCTAAGCTAAGCTAAGCTAAGCTGATTGCCTCCTTGCTCCAGCTCTGTACTGAACATGCACAGACATGAAACTGATATACATTTCCTAATCTAACTCTTAGCAAAGTGAATAATCTCATTTCCCCAAAACTGCTCTTTTAAAAAGTGTTGTTTTTTTTTAAGGTAGAATCTGCTTTTGAAATACTGACTTCTTGTAAACCAGTATTGTGGAATGAAACTGCAGCACTTGTGATGGGAGAAATCACACATCACATGCAGCGTAGCTAGCCTAGGAACAGCCTCCAGCTCACTATTTACCCACATACTTAAATGTGAATGAATTGGATGTTAAACTCCAACGTAGCTGCAGCCACTCATACTGTCAAACAAACAAATGAAAAAACAGAAACACAGCCGTTAAACCATGTTGGTGTATAAAAGAAATGTTCACTTAAGGCAGTGTAAGTTGGTTACATCACCGGTACAGCTCCCCGTTTTTTAAGTCCTTTCTAAGAAACATACAGTATCTGCAGCATGCATCAAGCAGTTTCTGTACAAGCCCTGTTTCGTGCATCGCTGCCAACTTAAGGTGTAATGGCACATGGATCTATTGTTGCACTAAAAATTAATAAATAAATAAATATCAAATAAAAAGAACAAGCTGTAAATACATAAATAAACAAAGACTTTGCTCAGCAACAGTGGTGTGTGGTGCTTTGAAACCCATACAGTAGTAACGTCCTAGTTTTAGGGGTTAATGCCGACAGTAGTCCACGGCAGCAGCGTTTACTGTCACTTTAATAGAAAGGTTGTCGCTGTAGTCGGGGCGCCGTTAAAGGAAGAAAGCCTGGTATTTAGCTCTCTTACTGCCTCATTAGACATCTGCTCTGGACACATTTAGTTCTGTGACTCAGTCAGATCCAAAGGTTACAGAAGCAATAGCAGCCAAATTATCTGCTCTTGTTATTCTGACAGTTTGATCATGAAGATAGAGAGAAGAGAGTCTGGGGGGGGGGGCTGGTTGCACAGAGATGGATCAGATCTAACAGGCCATCTTCACATAGACATATACACTGATCAGCCATAACATTATGACCACCTGCCTAATATTCAGTAGGTCCTCCTGACCCGTGGAGACATGGACTCCACTGGACCTCTGAAGGTCTGCTGTGGTATCTGGCACCAAGCCGTCAGTAGCAGATCCTTTAAGTCCTGTAAGTTGTGAGGTGGAGCCTCCGTGGATCGGACTTGTTTGTCCAGCACATCCCACAGATGCTCCATTGGATTGAGATCTGGAGAATCTGGAGGCCGAGTCAACACCTCCAACTCGTTGCCGTCCACATGATGTAAAAGAAAACGTGATTCATCAGACCGGGACACCTTCTTCCATCGCTCCGTGGTCCAGTTCTGATGCTCACGTGCCCATTGTAGGCGCTTTTGGCGGTGGACACGGGTCAGCACGGGCACCCTGACCGGTCCCCATACGCAACAAACTGAGATGCTCTGTGTGTTCTGACACCTTTCTATCAGAACCAGCATTAACTTTTTCAGCAGTTTGAGCTCCAGTAGCTCTTCTATTGGATCGGACAACACGGGCCAGCCTTCGCTCCCCACGTGCATCAATGAGCCTCGGGTCTGACCCTGTCTCCGGTTCACCGGTTCTCCTTCCTTGGACCACTTTTGGTCGGTCCTGACCACTGCAGACCGGGAACATCCCACAAGAGCTGCAGTTCTGGAGATGCTCTGACCCGGTCGTCTAGCCAGCACTATTTGGCCCTTGTCAAAGTCGCTCACATCTTTATGCTGGCCCATTTTTTCTGCTTCCAACACAAAGTTCAAAGTTCAAAATGTTCACTTGATGTCTAATATATCCCCCCCCACTGCCAGGTGCCATGGTAACCAGATAATCAATGTTATTAACTTCACCTGTCAGTGGTCTTAATGTTATGGCTGATCAGTGGATGTTCTTCAGTTGTGCAAATCTTTCCTGCCAATCAGTATATTCATGATGACACTGACACATGACGTGTGGGTGGAGACCAAAACAGAGATAAAAGGAGAGTATCACTTGAAAGTTTTGTTGTCAAAAACCACCTGAATTCTAATGTTGCTCTGTGTCTGCTGGATGTGTAAATATACTCTAACTGTCAGCTAACACATCAGCCAGAACCAACTATATATCCTCTGTAGCCTTGTTCCAGACCTGTAGACCTTACCAACCGCTTAGGGAATCAAATATATCTGGTGTTGTCCTCATTGACAGCTGTTCAACAGGTTGAAGAAACTATTGTTCAATCTGAGTTCTGTCAGCGGGATTAAGAACGGGGACGTTATCTTCCTGTATAGCTACCTACAGTAGATACAATCATGAACAACAGTGACAGAAATGGCAGCCAGTGTGGATGAGATGGACACAATAACAACCTTTAAATCTGCACATTTCTTCACATTATGAAAACGTCATTTAACATCATTTATCTAAAAGCGGAGCTCCCAGCATTCATACCAAACAGCCAGTCTTCTCACTGATGGTCTCGTCTACTTATGGAGGTCATAAAGAGGCATCAGACTGTGTCATAACCAGTTAAAAGTTCTTTGTACTAACTTTAAGTGGAAAGACATAAAAAAGTGTTAATGCTGAAGTTAACACAAAAAATTATGTATTGAAATAAGCTGCAAACAAATAGGAGGCCGGCTACAGAAACTTTAAAACATGGTGGTATCAGGTAGGAAGTCACCTCTGTTTTATGGTGGGGGGGGGGGCATATCAATAATAGTAGGCAGAGCTGCAGAGTCAATAGTGATACAGTGATAGACCGTAGCCTCGTGTATGGTGGATAACTTTTTAGACATAAAATAGTTTTTATTTTTGTTCAACTGGCATCAGACTAGTCAAGGAGCTCAACTTGTGCAACCAGCCCGACGAGGTTGTCAGAGTGTGACTGGGGGTAAATATGAGCTTGTGATATAATGATGTAAAGCAGGAGATGGTGTTTGAGTGGTCCAGTCCAGCAGTGAGCAGCATGTGAGCCAGAGATGGAGATATTCTGATATTCTTTAGACAAACTGGCTGCTCCACCTGAGCATGCAGAATGGAAACACCTGTCCAGTATCTCTCCTCTGAAGTCAACAACAAGATGTCCTCTCACTGCTGCTGGTTAGGCTAAGATGTACACACTCAGCAGTACACGCACCAGTAGATCAGGTTAAACAGGATGTAGGAGCCGGGGAAGAACATGCGTGAGTAGGTGTCGATGGCGTGGGTGTTCTGGATGATTCGGAAGCCGCGCTTCTTCTTGGTCCCCGTGGGCTCGTTGTCCAGGGAGAGATGCACCACCATTTGCTCCTGTTTTTCCGACGCATCCTCGGCCGCCATGGAGGCCCTCGTGTACCCCGCCAGGCTGTTGGCGTCTGCCTCGCTGTACGTCCCGTCCAGCATCATGGTCCTGGTGTGGGACATGCCGCAGGAGCAGGGCAGAGTCTGGGACTGGACAACAGAGAGGAGAGGAATCAAGAGTGAATAAGGAGTTGAAAGCACTATTTGGAGACGTACTGTGTGCCGTCTCTGAAAAGCTCTCCGTACCTGCTGCCTGGCTTTTTCTCTGAGCTTGCGGTCTTTGCCGTCCCTCAGCGTCGTCAGGTAGTTGACTGCAGCGTATTCGAGCACAGATAGAAAGACAAAGACGAAACTGACCCAGAGGTAAATGTCCACAGCTTTGATGTAGGAGACCCTGGGCATGGAGGCGTTGACTCCGGTGATGATGGTGGACATGGTGAGCACCGTGGTTATACCTGAAGCACAGAGAACATACAACCGTGTGTGACATATGAAGAAGATTCATTTACGTGTTATCTCTCTCTGTCCAGGACAGAGATACTGTAACTCTGGAACAGAGCAAGCAAAGAGGAGGAGGTCCCCAGACAAACAAAGGGGATCAGTGATTGGCCGTTAGGTTCACAGCTCATTCATGTTTCTGTCCGGTTTGGTGGACTGAACATGCTGCTGCTCTCCTCTAATCACTGAGCCCAGTCAGTCCAGAGAGCCACGGACACATGAGAGGACATTCACTGAGAATTATTGAGTTAAGGTCTGCCCAAGAAGTTACTAGATTTTTCGCTATAGTTGCTTAAAGGACCCATATTATAAAAAAAAGTGAGATTTTCATGTCTTTTTTATTATAAAGCAGGCTTAAGTCCTATATAAATACTGTGAAAGTATCGAAACGCTCAATCCACAGGGAAACAAACACAGCCCGTATTCAGAAACTCTGCGTTTGAAACAAGCCGTCAGGATTTCTGTCCATTTGTGATGTCACAAATACACAATATTTAGACCCTTTACACAGATTTAAACGTAAATATTCTAAATGTGTCCCAGTTTATTCCTGGTTGCAGTGGATGTGAATGTCATCAGCTGACAGGAAGTACACATGGACCCAAGCTGTTGCCTAGCAACGCAATTCTGTTGCAATTTCGTCGCAATTCCGTTGAAATGCGCTAAAACAGAATGTTTAAGACAGAGGGTAAATACAGGTATATTCAGGCAGACAGTATGAGGAAAATAACGTTTTTTTTTAACATTACAGCATGTAAACATGTTCTAGAAGAAACACAAAATACAAGCATGATCTTGAAAATGAGTATGACCTTTAACAATGAACCAAGTCTAGCCAGAAAGTGGTTAAATTGGTAATATTGAGGCTGTTTGCCCTTAATACCACAAATTGTTGTATTACTTTTGTACGGATTAAACAAGCGAGAGTCAAAAGTCGTGTTTGCATTCAATTGTCAAACGAATTTTAAGCAAACTTTTGAAATGTCACAAAAAAGAAACGTGAATTCCATCATCTGGTTCGGAGCGAATAAACCCGGCTACAGCGTCGGAGAGAGGTTTTCAGGAACTTCAGCCGGTACTGGTCACGTTTCATGCTGTCCAGAGACGAAGACAATAAAAATGTATATCCGGGAAGACGTTTTTCCGAATATACAATTCTCAAATTCATTCCCATAATACGAGACAGGTTAATCATCTTCACCAAAACACGGCCAGTACTCCTTCAGATATTGTGGTGTACAAATATGGAACACCAAAATACATGTTATCAAGAGCTCGTTATCCAAGTTAGAACATTATCATCACATTTAATTCATGATGTCTAATTATCTGTTGATGTGTTTAGATATATTTTCTTTTTCTCTGTACTGTTTTTTAATGTATTTCATTGTTTTTATTGGATTGTTTTCTACTGTCTGGTTAGTTTTTCTGCTCATTTTGTTATTGTGCTTCTTGTTGTTTAACTTTTGTTGTATTTTTTACATCAGAACTGATTTGGTAAAGGCGTTTCCGTATCCAATTAAACACATAAACTCTTTTTCGACAAAGGCACAAACCACCTCAAGCGAGAGTAAAAAACGTTTTTGCGTAACTGAGGAAGTTTTATCAAATTGTGTCGTTTCCATACAGCTTTTCTAACGTGATACTTCAAAATGTGCATTAAAATACGTTGATGTAAACACGGCTACAATTAGCTTTAGTGTTGATAGATGTTCTTGGGTGGTCGTCCTGTTACCTAATGAGACTCTGGCAGGGACGGCCCTGCGGTCGATCCAGAAGGACACCCAGGACAGCATGACCATCAGAGTGGCGGGGAAGTAGGTCTGCAGCAGGAAGAAGAAGATGTGACGCCGCAGAGTGAAGTTGATGTACAGACGGTTGTACCAGCCTGGAGACGGGGAGGAAGGAAAGCACCGTGAATGTTTGTTTAATGTGTCAGAGGTGAAACAGAAACAACACCACAAAATAACATTTATGACAGCAGAGCACAGCAAGGTAGCAAACGGCAGAATAACAATGTGGGGGAAGTATAAGGAATGTTCTGTATTAAAATAGCAGTATAATGGTGTGTTGTTCACAGCAGTGCTCCAGTTCTCAGAGGAACAGCTTTCCTCTGGATACACTGCTAATCTCACTGGTTCAGTAAAACCTCATTCAGAGCTTTTACTGAAAGCTCCACTCAGTAACAGCTTTCAGCTTTTTATATTCACTAATATAATTAATATGGGTTACTAGTTCCTATCTTAAGTAGCACTGTTTTCTACCATCTGGTGTCTTCAGAGAAACAAATCCTGTCTCTTCACCACAATCCACAGACAGCACTGACAAGTTACTGACAGTAACTGACACCATAACTGGAAAACATGTGGACCAAGTCTATTTGCTGACTTTGCATTTAACAGTAATGTTACCTCGTCACTCCACGAATATCAGAAAATGGAAAAACATTAATTCTACAATGTAGTTTAGGATTAAGGCTACATGGGTTGCCTTTGTTATTTCTCATCTCATCTTCCACCTCTTATCCGGGGTCGGGTCGGGGGGGCAACAGCTCCAGCAGGGAGCCCCAAACTTCCCTTTCCCGGGCCACATTAACCAGCTCTGACTGGGGGATCCCGAGGCGTTCCCAGGCCAGTGTGGAGATATAATCTCTCCACCTAGTCCTGGGTCTTCCCCGTGGCCTCCTCCCAGCTGGTCGTGCCTGGAACACCTCCCTAGGGAGGCGCCCAGGGGGGGGGGCATCCTTACTAGAGGCCCGAACCACCTCAGCTGGCTCCTTTCAACGCGAAGGAGTAGCGGCTCTACTCCGAGTCCCTCACGGATGACTGAGCTTCTCACCCTATCTCTAAGGGAGACGCCAGCCACCCTCCTGAGGAAACCCATTTCGGCCGCTTGTACCCGCGATCTAGTTCTTTGGGTCGTGACCCAACACTCATGACCATAGGTGAGAGTAGGAACGAAGATTGACCGGTAGATCGAGAGCTTTGCCTTCCGGCTCAGCTTTCTTTTAGTCACAACGGTGCGGTAAAGCGAATGCAGTACCGCCCCCCCGCTGCTCCGATTTTCCGGCCAATCTCACGTTCCATTGTCCCCTCACTCGGGAACAAGACCCCCGAGGTACTTGAACTCCTTCACTTGGGGTAAGGACTCATTCCCTACCCGAGTGAGTGAGTATATAGAAATTAAATATTCTTCAATGCAATGCAAAGACACACTATGAAAAATAAGTATTACCTGCAATTGAGTGCAGAAGAGAGCAGGTGACATTAGTTTTAATAATTGAATGTCTTGCCTTTGGCTCGCCTCATTGAGGTACAACTCTGTAATATCAGGGCCTGATTAACCCGTCAGCAGTGAGAGCTCCTACTGATTCCCCATGTGTTCTCCAACTTGGTTATACGTTGATTAAACATGAATTTGTTATAGAGTATGCATTATGTAAGCATAATTTCAACTGAAATATTAATGGTATTAAAAGTAGATTTTGACACAGGGACCCTGGACAATACAGGGCCTCAAGATTAGAGTCCCATTAAGGTCCTTTCTATATCGCTTTACATTAATCACTTAATCAAATGACTCCGTACTAATTGCGACCTGAGTCCTTTGGGGTCCCTAGAGGAGCAACCTGAGTCCTTTGGAGTCCCGATAGGAGCCACCTGAGTCCTTTGGAGTCCCTATAGGAGCCACCTGAGTCCTTTGGGGTCCCTATAGGAGCCACCTGAGTCCTTTGGGCTCCCTATAGGAGCCACCTGAGTCCTTTGGAGTCCCTATAGGAGCCACCTGAGTCCTTTGGAGTCCCTATAGGAGCCACCTGAGTCCTTTGGGGTCCCTATAGGAGCCACCTGAGTGCTTTGGGGTCCCTATAGGAGCCACCTGAGTGCTTTGGGGTCCCTATAGGAGCCACCTGAGTCCTTTGGGGTCCCTATAGGAGCCACCTGAGTCCTTTGGGGTCCCTATAGGAGCCACCTGAGTCTTTTGGGGTCCCTATAGGAGCCACCTGAGTCCGTTGGGGTCCCTATAGGAGCCACCTGAGTCCTTTGGGGTCCCTATAGGAGCCGTCACCAGTGGATAAACCAGATCTCTGTAGAACTCCTCTCAGTCTACCTGTGCTGCTGTAGAAAGCCAGTCTGGAGGTCGTGTGGAACTTCTGGATGAGGAACTGAGACAGAGAAATCCTGTCGTCCGTGCTCAGAGACTCATCGCCGCTCTTCCAATACAGCATCAGGTCTTCGTCTGTGTACGCATCTGAAGGACAGAAAGCATGAAATGTCCGTATTAGAATTGTTAGACAAATGTATCCCATGGAGGGGAAAGTACTTGCATGTATTTACACAATTTCTTCTGATTTCTCCATTAGAATTTTACAACTAAAACTAATCTACTAATACTTGCCTACTAAGAAAATGCTAAAAAGAAAAATGGGGCATCCAAAAATGTGACTTATGTAGATTCTGTGAGGAGGAAGAGGAGTCAGACATACAGTAGCACTTTATCTCCACCGTCTTCTTAGCAACAGAGAGGAGTACTTACAGCTCTCCAGCTCCAGCGTGCACGTCTGTGAGTCCAAAGGGAAACGACTGAAATCCATGTTGCAGGCAGCAGTGACTGTAACCCTGAGAAAAAAGAGCAGAGTGTGAAAGTCACCAGCTCTGTGCATGCTGTAACAAGGACGGCCAACTCTCATCTGGTTGGTGTGTGGGGACGCTTCCTGTCCTCACCTCAGGCTGTACAGGACGTGACCGTCGGGGAAGACCCGCAGCATGATGTTGTCGGTGGTGGTGTCGTGGATGAAAGACCTCTTGGAGTGGACGAAGAAGACGTCGGGCACCCAGATCTTCTTCACCAGGCGGCCGTCAAAGGTCATGCTCTTGTTGGTGGAGCTCGGAAAGGCCAGCCTGTCGTCCTTCCAGTAGTGCCTCAGATACAGGGTCATGGTGAAGTCCTGGGGGAGCGGGGGGGGGGGGGGGACAGATTAAGTGGACTCGATATGCCTGCTGCCCGAATTCTTCTGGGATTACAGTGCTGGATTATATAGATTGCTTATGACTAAACACACACGGTCAAGAGAAGTGCTGAACATATGTTAACTAAGTCCAGTCCACAGCTTCATCTGGTCCTAGATCAGCCTTGTCCTCTCGCCTCCCTCCCCCTGTTGCTATGCAGGCAGGATGGGGTCTCTTACATAAGAGCAGATCAGTTTAGAATAACGGCTGCAGCAACACATCGTACTCTCGATACCCTCCATAAAAGTTCCTCTGATGTTGCATACGATGAGTTCAGGGCCTGTCTGGATCTCTCCAAAGGGTAATAATAACTGGAATGTGTTGGAAGTTTACAAATGAGACATGTTCAAGTATCCTTGAACACATTTAACTGCTGTTTATATCTGTTAAAGTGAGACTATGTTACATAGTCTATGTAATGTATTTTTATTGGGTTATCAATACTCAACATCCATCCTTCACACAGAACTACATGTGTAGTGGCGAAAACCAGTTCAATGGTCCAACTCCACAATCCAGAACTACAGTGTTCAGTCTTTTCAGTAATTATTTTCCAACATTTATAATGTTTAGAAACAAATCTCTGAATTTCCTTTACACAGCCTTTTAGGAAATTACTGAACCTTGAAATTTGTGATGTGATTTTAAATATTTTAAATATGAGCCACATACAGAGAGACACACTAACACATTGTTGGTTTGGGTATTTTCATGAGATATGTTGACAATGACACAAATATAGAATAATACCATCCATATCCTTTAAACCTGTTAACCTGTAACTGAACAGCAGTTTGCTGTGTGACTGCATCCTGCAGCTTTGTGATGTGACATAATGTCATTAAGAGCAGCCGTCCTCTGGAATCATTCATTTTTCTCCTCCGTTCCAAAAACAGTCATATACACACTGGGATCCAAATGAAATGTAATCCTTGGTCGTCCTTGCAAGCTTGGGAGCTTACACAACATCAGGACAACAGTTTTGGATCCAGTTCATGGTTCCAGAACAGAAGGTTGATTTAATTACATTACTCAGCAAAATAAACAATTCCTACCGTCGAGCTTTCATAATCTGATTCTGATTATCCAACTACAAACAACAGCTAAGTGACGGTAACTAAAAGGTCGATTCAAATTAGAGAATCCCTCTGATGCCGGAGGACCAATGATAACTTTATAGTTACTACGAGGAACTTTCACTTTGTGTTTATTTTTCATGGACAAAGGCGGTCGTGTTTCCATGAGCACCACCGTTTAAGATCTGCAGCTGCCAGACTCCCTTTACTGCAGCAGGGTCTGACAGTCTGACCCGCTTAGTCCTGGTTCTGGTTCTCCTGTGTCAAGCAACGTGGTGTCGGTGTCGGCTCCCAGGAAACAGGCGGTGAGCTCCAGGTCCGGCAGCTGCAGACAAGCTGCAGACGCTGCAGACGCAGACGAGCTGCTGCAGACGAGCTGCTGCAGACGAGCTCAGCAGACACAGACGAGCTGCAGACGCTGCAGACGAGCGGCTGCAGACGAGCTGCTGCAGACGAGCTGCTGCAGACACAGACGAGCTGCTGCAGACGAGCTGCTGCAGACGAGCTGCTGCAGACGAGCTGCTGCAGACGAGCTGCTGCAGACGAGCTGCTGCAGCAAAGCAGGAGGCCCCGCTGGAGTCTGAGCTGAAGGGGTTTCTGGTGAATGATGAATCGGAGCCGATGACATTAAGAATATCTACCATAACTATATAGAAATATCCATTATACTCGCTGATGTTCTTGTTTACTTGTGTAGGTCATATAGAAGCATCAGTAATACACTGAGACTGTTTCATAACCAGTTAAAGGTTCCTTTAAACTTTATTCTGGGTCTGATCCGGTGTGTCCAATCAGAGAAGTTGGACTGAGAAGTGACAGTCTTAGTCACTGTTGTGCTCGTGTCCATCCTCATGCTGTTAATGAAGGATGTTGCTGCCTCATTAGCTGCTTTTTCTGAGCAGAGCTTCTCCCCATGTGTCGAGGCAGTAGGAGCTCATTTGTTAAAGTCAGCGGCTGCAAACTGAATCTGTCACAGATTTACTGGTTACCAGAAACATAATCCACTGGAATAGTAGCATTAAAGATGACGTTATATTTTTGTACTTCTTCCATAATCTCATTACTTTAAGTTTGTGTTGCTTTCAAACCTGATTGAATATTAAGTTAGAGAGACAGAATAATCCAAGTAATCCTCTTTTTTTACGCCCAAACTGAATCTATTTTATTAGTTATTTGAAGAATCTGCAGCAGATTTCACTTCTTGTTGCAGTCAGATTACAGCTACTACATTATTTGTAATCCATTTAACACATTTAAACCACTTACCATGTCTACCTCTGATATGCTGTCCAAGCTCTCCACCTGAACATCCACTCCAACAGGGACAGCTGGACCTGCAGATACATATCAAACAGACAGATATAAGTTATATAGGATATGTCAGGCCCGTTGACTTTCTCATTTTTGTTTTGACGTTACATCATACTGCAGGCTGTTATTTGATGTATGTCATACACAAACTGCACAAACAAGTTTAATTTCAATGATTTCACATATTAGAAGCAGGTAGATCTAAAGAGATATTATGTAAAACCCCACATTACATTCAGTGACAGTATTTTAATGTCCAGTGCCATAAAACCACTTCCTCTGACGATATCTGCACATGACATCTACAGTGTGGTTTTGGGAAGGAACACGTTGTGTTTATGGCAAATAAACTGTACTGAAGGAGTGAGTCAGGTTATCTTTCAGGTTTAACAAAAGGCGCCCATACACCACCCCGACCTCCACCCTCTAACACAACACTAACTTTCAGCTTAGTTACAGAAAGGGAACCTACTTCCTCCAGATTCATCCACTGTGACTGTTACTCTCAGGAACACTCAGCTGGGCTTCACATGTTTGGTTCACTGTATCTAACTATGTAGGCTCAGTCTTGTCTACTGTAGGTGGTTATTTGGTATCTGAGTTTGACTCTAGACATCCTGTCTCCTACCGACAGGTCTTGTTGGTTTGGGATGAAATGTTGGGAGAGAATGTCGCAGTGCCAGATATATAGATAGATAGATAGATAGATAGATTTCCTTTATTGTCATTGTACAGGTACAACGAAATTGAGTTTGCAACTCCCCATCACGTATCCGATGCATTAAAAGACAGTCAAAAAAATAAATATAGGGTACTATACAAGCGACAGCTATAAGGTTAGTGGCCAGTGTCGTGTCGTATATGCAAACTGTTTAAAGGGCAGTAGAAGTAAGTAGACAATTTAAAACAATATAAAAGACAGCGGTTATAGAAAATAGTTAAATGTAATAAATAGATATGATCAGTCCGAATATTTTCAAGTAAAGCAGTTTTAAAGTGCAATGCAGTCACAGGTTATGGGTTTGCATTAGATATAATCAGTCCGCATCGTTCAAGTAAAGCAGTTTTAAAGTGCAATGCAGTCACAGGTTATGGGTTTGCAGTCCATGTTCCTTGTACTTATGGAAGGGGGGGCAGACAGGCAGCCATGGTGCCTTTAGAGGACTGGTTCAGAGCAGCTATGGCTCTGGGGATGAAGCTGTTCCTCCACCTGGAGGTGCGGGCGGAGAAGGCCCTGTAGCGCCTGCCGGATGGTAGAGGCTCAAACAGGTGATGGTGTGGGTGTGTGACGTCCTTGCAGATGTTGACCGCTTTCTTTTGGCAGCGTGAGGTGTAGACATCTTCCAGGGCCGGGAGCTGTGTCCCGATGATCTTCTGTGCTCTGGAGATGACACACTGGAGTGCTTTCCTGTCGGCTGCTGTGCAGCTGATGTACCACACAGAGATACAGTTTGTGATGATGCTCTCCATGGTGCAGCGATAGAAAGACACTAGCAGCTGTTGGGGCAGACCAGCTTTCCTCAGCGTCCTCAAGAAAAACAGTCTTTGTTGTGCTTTCTTGACAAGTGCAGTGGTGTTAATGGACCAAGTGAGATCTTCTGAGATGTGAATACCGAGGAACCTGAAGCTCGACACTCTTTCCACTCTTTCACCGTTGATGTAAATCGGTGCGTACTCATCAGCTCGGGACCTCCTGAAATCCACGATCAGCTCTTTGGTCTTTGCACTGTTGAGATGCAGGTTGTTCTCTGAGCACCAGCTCACCAGATGTGTCACTTCAGCTCTGTAGGCAGTTTCATCGTTCTTATGGATCAGACCAATCACTGTTGTGTCATCTGCAAATTTTACTATGGTGTTGGAAGCGAGTGCAGGGACACAGTCATGGGTGAAGAGAGAGTACAGGATGGGACTCAGCACACATCCCTGTGGTGTACCGGTGCTCAGGGATATGGTGGAGGACAGATGGGGGCCCAGTCTCACCGCCTGAGGTCGCTCTGAGAGAAAGTTCAGAATCCAGTTGCAAAGTGGAGAGCTGAGGCCTAGCTGGTGGAGTTTGGATGTGAGCTTGCTGGGGATAACAGTATTGAAGGCAGAGCTGTAATCAATAAACAAGATCCTCACATATGTGCCTGGTTTCTCCAGGTGAGTCAGGGCCGTGTGAAGGGTCAGAGAGATGGCATCCTCTGTGGATCTGTTTGGCCTATAGGCAAATTGGTGTGGGTCCAGAGAGGCGGGGATGGTGGCTTTGATGTGTGAGAGGACCAGTCTTTCAAAGCACTTCATTATGACAGGTGTGAGGGCGATTGGACGATAGTCATTCAGGGTGCTGATGTTGGTTTTCTTTGGCACTGGCACGATGATGGACGTCTTCAGGCACTTGGGGACTGTTGACAGAGATAGAGACAGGTTGAAAATGCTCGTGAATACCTCTGCTAGCTGTTCCGCACAGTCCCTGAGTACGCGTCCTGGGACTCCGTCGGGGCCTGTAGCTTTCCGAGGGTTTACCCTCCGGAGTTCCCTTGTACCACATGTGTGCTCAGTGAGATGACCTGTTCGTCTGTGGCCGGGATGCTTGTGTTTGTCGCACTGTTGCTAGTTTCAAAGCGAGCAAAGAAGGTGTTATGTTCATTGGACAGTGTGACATCACTGTGTGGGCACACAGGGTTGCTTTTGTAGTCGGTGATGGATCTAATACCTTGCCACATGCTCCTGCTGTCAGTGTTCTTAAAGTGCTCCTCTACACGCTGTTTGTATGTGTCTTATATTGCTCTGAGCTTGAGCACATTTATGTGCTCTAGCCTCCGCTGCACGCTCCATCGGCCCTCGATGGTCCTGTGCTTTCAGACTGAACCCCAGCCCAATAGAGAGGCGTCGGTCTCCACAGCCTCTCGGCGGGAGGGGATTACTCCCAGAGGAACCCCCTTTGGTCAGATACACCTCGCTCCTCCAAGGCTTCAATGTCCGGCAGCAAAAGCTGGACACTCTCACGTTCCTGTCCCTGTGCCACTTAGGATCCAAGTGGAGGCTGCTGTCAGCAGCCTGAGAAAGAGGCCATACTTCAAAACCCTGCCCCTCTGGAAGCAACCGATAAGTTGCAGATAGCCTCCACTCTCTTTGGGGAAAGGAAGGCTCTCATTGACTGAGTGGAGTGTCATGCCCAGGTAACCTATTCCCTGACTCGGTGTAAGATTGCTCTTGGTATAGTTCACTGTAAGGCCCAGCGTAGAGCATAGCTGTGTCTCTGACTGCTTGCTCTGCAGTCGTAGAAATGTGTAACCAATCGTCCAGGTACGGTAAGATTGTCGGAGCAGAGAGACCACAACACAGCGAAGAACCAGGCGAGCCCGGCAAGCTGCCGGTCTACGAACCATAAAGGCGAAATCACCGCTGTCCATCCAAAAGAAAACAGATAATGAAGTTTGAAATATCATCTTGCTCCAGCCTCTGGTGGACGAAGAATCGAAGCACCAACCCTCAAGGTTACGAAGCGACGTGCAAGATTAACCGGCTATCAGCTTCTTCTATTGTGAGGAGATAGAAGGAACAGGTTGCGTGATGACGTTAGGGTTTTATACCGGGGCGTGTGCTCTGCGTCATCACATGTTCACAGGTGACTTTGTTGGTACAACGACTCGACATGCGCATATGTGATATGAAGATATCCAGAGCTAAAGCACCACAGTGTAGCTGTCAGGAAGAATGGAATACAACAAGTATTTTTCCATTCGAGAATTGATAAAAATTATCAATAATCCCTCCAAATACCACATTAAGACACCAAGACCTTGAGGAACACCAGAGAAAAAGCCATGCTGTGATTTGGTGTCAAAACTTTTGACATTTGGAGATTTATGCAAGAATTGCATTTTTCGGTGATTGCATGGCGAGCACTTCTGTTGCATAAACTGCTCAGAAACCCCCTTATTGTCAATCTAGCTAGGAAAGCCATCCATCCTCTGAATGCTCTAGGTCTCTAGTTTGATCCATCCATCCTCTGAATGCTCTAGGTCTCTAGTTTGATCCATCCATCCTCTGAATGCTCTAGATCTCTAGTTTGATCCATCCATCCTCTGAATGCTCTAGATCTCTAGTTTGATCCATCCATCCTCTGAATGCTCTAGGTCTCTAGTTTGATCCATCCATCCTCTGAATGCTCTAGGTCTCTAGTTTGATCCATCCATCCTCTGAATGCTCTAGGTCTCTAGTTTGATCCATCCATCCTCTGAATGCTCTAGGTCTCTAGTCTGATCCATCCATCCTCTGAATGCTCTAGGTCTCTAGTTTGTGGCTGTAAAGTTTCATGAGGCTGTGATTATCCTAGAGGTCACCACAGGTCATTTTATACAGTGAGGTCAATGAAATGTCTCCTATGGGGACTAACATCATCACACATGAATACAGTTGGGCTCATTGGATCCACCAGAGTCTCAGCTTTACACTGATACCACATTTATGGAATTCAAAACTGTTTAGGGACCCCAGTATGCAGAAATATTCATACACCATTTTAGAATAGGAGAAAATATTTATATAACTTTATTTATATAACCACACATTTATACTGCATGTGATTATCATAGAGTGGGCATGTCTGTAAAGGGGAGACTCGTGGGTACCCATAGAACCCATTTACATTCACATATCTGGAGGTCAGAGGTCAAGGCACCCCTTTGAAACTGGCCATGACAATTTTCCCTTACCAAAGTTTTGCCTAACTTCCCGTCAAGCTAACAGTGTTGGTACCGATGGATTCTTTAGGTTTTCTTCTTTCATATGACACCAGTATCTTCACTGTAGCTTTAAGACTGAACCTGCTACAGCCTCTTAAACACAGTAATGTCGGCCGGGATCACCAGCGATCTGGAGGGTCTCAGAGGTCACATTGACTGCTGTAGTATTATTAATCTGAGCAGCCGTGAGGGTGCCAGACTTACGTAACTGGTGGCGGAGCAAAGCTGTTACCTGGAAGAGGGGATATCAGCTCGTGCCTAGTTCCAGCTGTCAGCAGAGTGTCCTCCCTGCTCTTACTCACACCATATGCCATATACCACATGCCAGATTGAGCAAAGCCTGAGCTCCCGCATGACGTGTTGCCTCAGTGGACGTAATACCAGACACCTGCTGAGAAAAAAGCCTGGACCAGCGGAGCTTGTGGAGCGGGACGGGTCTGTGATTCTGCTCCGTCTCAGCTCTCTCTGCAGCCGGGTCACAGGACGCCACAGACAGAACCCAAAAAAGGTTTGTCCAGAGGAGGGATGTAGCTGTGCATGTTCTCTAAATGACAGAGTATGGCAGACAGTTTTCTGTGCTTCAGTGTTCAACATGTTGACGACAGATTGAGGCTGATAGAGTGAGGTGTGTGTGTGGGTGTTTGTGCGTGTTGAGGCACACATGAAATGTCCCGCGCCTGGTTTTGCCAGAAGATTTCCGTTTGCTATTTTGAGCTGACAGCATCAGCGAGTTATTCCACGCTACTGATTATCAGATGAGACCCATGAATGCGTCACAGAGATGCTCCACATCATAACTGCTGTTGGCCCTCGTAGCCCTCAGTGGCACTTCCTGTTTTCAAATGGGGCATGAAGCAAAGAGAGCGCCAGCCAACGCCAACGCCAACGCCACAACAGTATCAACATTACAGAGGAGCAAACACTAGAAGTTACAAACAGCCTGTTTATGAGCACACGCAGCCTGCAGAACAGCCATGTTGGTAGTTTCACGGTTCAGTTTTGCTGGCTTCATTTAACACCACGTCTCACTCTTTAATGTGGAGTTATCGTCAAAGCATTGAACTGGAAACAAAAGCAAATAATCCTTACGAATTCACAGCGTCACATAAAAGCAAACCTTTTATTGGCCACAGAGGGGATTTATCCAGCTACTGAATATTTTATCAGTGTAATTATTTCAGTCAGTGTGTGTGTAGACTTTCATAATGTGTCTAATTAAAAACGTTACCCTTATAGGCCACATAATGATCATTAATCTAAGAACTACTACTAGACTTTTATTTTGATGTGTACCAGCAGTGTTTCCTGAGCTTTTTATCCTGTTTTACTGCTCTGTGCTCGTCTATTGAAGAGAGTTTCTGAGCAGACAGCTAGTAGAAATAGGAGAAGTAGAAATAAAGAAATAAAGAGCCAGTTCCTCCAAGCAGGGCTGGATTCATCCATCAGACACCTGAGGAAACAATGAGCTGTGGGCCCCCCCGCTCCTTCAACTGCTCATTATGTACTGCACACAGCAGACTTCATTATAATGTGCCCATAATAAATAATAAATTCCCCAGAAAGAACTCCTATGATGGAAGTTTGCTGTGTGTGAAAATAAAAACAATCTATATAGAATATTTCATAATACACAATCATCGCCTTAAGGCCCTTCATCATTTCTGTTGATATCTAGTGGTACTTATTACACGGCTGTGTTGATTACTCAATTCTGATTGGTCAATCACAGCGTTCTACATTCTGTAAATTCTCTATAACAGACCGTTGCTACGTATAACAGACCGTTGCTACGTATAACAGACCGTTGCTATGTATAGCAGACCGTTGCTACGTATAACAGACCTTTGCTACGTATAACAGACCGTTGCTACATCTAGCAGACCGTTGCTATGTATAACAGACCGTTGCTATGTATAGCAGACCGTTGCTACGTATAGCAGACCGTTGCTATGTATAACAGACTGTTGCTATGTATAACAGACCGTTACTACGTATAACAGACCTTTGCTACGTATAACAGACCGTTGCTATGTATAACAGACCGTTGCTACGTATAGCAGACCGTTGCTATGTATAACAGACCGTTGCTACGTATAGCAGACCGTTGCTATGTATAACAGACTGTTGCTATGTATAACAGACCGTTGCTACGTATAGCAGACGGTTGCTATGTATAACAGACCGTTGCTACGTATAGCAGACCGTTGCTACGTATAGCAGACGGTTGCTATGTATAACAGACCGTTGCTACGTATAGCAGACCGTTGCTATGTATAACAGACCGTTGCTATGTATAGCAGACCGTTGCTATGTATAGCAGACTGTTGCTATGTATAGCAGACCGTTGCTATGTAGAGCAGACCGTTGCTATGTATAGCAGACCGTTGCTATGTATAACAGACCGTTGCTACGTATAGCAGACCGTTGCTATGTATAACAGACCGTTGCTACGTATAGCAGACGGTTGCTATGTATAACAGACCGTTGCTACGTATAGCAGACCGTTGCTATGTATAACAGACCGTTGCTATGTATAGCAGATCGTTGCTAATGCAACGATGCTATTGTAGACAGACCGTTGCTATGTATAGTAGACCGTTGCTATGTATAACAGAATGTATAACAGACCGTTGCTATGTATAGCAGACCGTTGCTATGTAGAGCAGACCGTTGCTATGTAGAGCAGACCGTTGCTATGTAGAGCAAACCGTTGCTATGTAGAGCAAACCGTTGCTATGTATAGCAGACCGTTGCTACATATAACAGACCGTTGCTACGTATAGCAGACCGTTGCCATGTATAACAGACCGTTGCTACCTATAGCAGACCGTTGCTATGTAGAGCAACCGTTGCTATGTAGAGCAAACCGTTGCTATGTATAGCAGACCGTTGCTATGTATAACAGAATGTATAACAGACCGTTGCTATGTAGAGCAGAATGTATAACAGACCGTTGCTACGTATAGCAGACCGTTGCTATGTAGAGCAGACCATTATAAGGGTTATAATCGGGATATTGTACAGTTAGCTGGTCATTGTTGTGAAAGAATACTTACTACCTCTACTTGACTCTACTTACCCTTACTTATTTTCTGACAAATTAGTAAAATCACCACAAACCAACTTGTACAATGAACCTGGGGCTTTCAGGGCCCCATGACGTTCAGGGCCCCATGAGGTCCAGGGCCCCATGACGTTCAGGGCCCCATGAGGTCCAGGGCCCCATGAGGTCCAGGGTCCCATGAGGTCCAGGGCCCCATGAGGTCCAGGGCCCCATGATGTTCAGGGCCCCATGAGGTCCAGGGTCCCATGAGGTCCAGGGCCCCATGAGGTCCAGGGTCCCATGAGGTCCAGGGCCCCATGAGGTCCAGGGCCCCATGAGGTCCAGGGCCCCATGACGTTCAGGGCCCCATGAGGTCCAGGGCCCCATGATGTTCAGGGCCCCATGACGTTCAGGGCCCCATGAGGTCCAGGGCCCCATGAGGTCCAGGGCCCCATGACGTTCAGGGCCCCATGAGGTTCAGGGCCCCATGAGGTCCAGGGCCCCATGAGGTCCAGGGTCCCATGAGGTCCAGGGCCCCATGAGGTCCAGGATCCCATGAGGTCCAGGGCCCCATGAGGTCCAGGGCCCCATGACGTTCAGGGCCCCATGAGGTCAAGGGCCCCATGACGTTCAGGGCCCAATGAGGTCCAGGGCCCCATGACGTTCAGGGCCCCATGAGGTCAAGGGCCCCATGACGTTCAGGGCCCCATGAGGTCCAGGGTCCCATGAGGTCCAGGGCCCCATGAGGTCCAGGATCCCATGAGGTCCAGGGCCCCATGAGGTCCAGGGCCCCATGACGTTCAGGGCCCCATGAGGTCAAGGGCCCCATGACGTTCAGGGCCCCATGAGGTCCAGGATCCCATGAGGTTCAGGGCCCCATGAGGTCCAGGGCCCCATGACGTTCAGGGCCCCATGAGGTCCAGGACCCCATGAGGTCCAGGGCCCCATGAGGTCCAGGGCCCCATGAGGTCCAGGGCCCCATGAGGTCCAGGGCCCCATGAGGTCCAGGGCCCCATGAGGTCCAGGACCCCATGTGGTCCAGGGCCCCATGAGGTTCAGGGCCCCATGAGGTCCAGGACCCCATGGGGTCCAGGGCCCCATGAGGTTCAGGGCCGAATGAGGTCCAGGGCCCCATGATGTCCAGGGCTCCGTGAGGTCCAGGACCCCGTGAGGTCCAGGACCCCGTGAGGTCCAGGACCCCATGAGGTCCAGGACCCCATGAGGTCCAGGACCCCAGGGCAGCCAAGCCTTGCAGATTCTGTAGTTGTATTTGTCCAGGTTTAAAGATATCTCTCTTTGAGATTTCTGCTTCCACTTCAATAAAATGGAGCTGAATGGATTTTTGGTTTTGGTCTTCACAGCACTGGACACATACTGTATACGTATAATATATATTAATGCAATAAAGTAATGGATTATACAAAATGGGAGCTTTTGGTGAAGGATGTGAATCAATCTAAGTATTATAGAAATATAAACTAGCCTCGGGAGGCCCTGGTGGTCTGGTTGTACGGCGCTGTCCGTGTCCTGGTTCGAATCTGGTCGGAAACCTTTGTTGCTTAATTTCCTGTCATCTCTATACCGTCCACTATCTAATAAAGACATCAAATACCCTAAAATATTACTGGAGAAACAGCTGCAGCATTTAAAGAAGTAGTTCAGTATTTTGGGAAATATGTAATATTAGAAGATAAAAATCAATCTCATGTCTGTATGTTAAGTAGACAGTTATATCAGAGACAGATATCTGTATACCTCTAAACTACCTGCATGGACAGACTCCACTACAGGAAGTGAGAACATGTCTGTGTCTGGAATTACTCACCTACAGTATATAATGCACTATATTTACTGTGCAAGTAGGAAAATTACACTCTATATATCATAACTTCTCTATTTACTGCTCGATATAGACTTAACTACTGAGTGTTTTTATCAGTTGTATTATAGAGAAAAGAAA
The DNA here is from genome assembly GCA_916701645.2 of Sebastolobus alascanus. Classification (NCBI taxonomy): domain Eukaryota; kingdom Metazoa; phylum Chordata; class Actinopteri; order Perciformes; family Sebastidae; genus Sebastolobus; species Sebastolobus alascanus. The sequence goes on from CAKAOJ020000308.1 coordinate 598,176, forward strand.
ATATCTGGACTCATCACTGTCCATCAAATCTGTCTGTCAAACCTTATTCTTCCACCTGAGGAACATTTTACGACTGAAACCCTCACTGACCAAACGTGATGGTTCACACCTTCATCAGCTCATCGACTACTGCAGCTCTCTCCTCACAGCTCTCCCAAACAAAACTATCCACAGACTACAATACATCCAAAACAGCACCAGAACTCGTAGATCACAGCACATCAGCCCAGTTCTGCGCTCCCTCCACTGGCTCCCGAGAAACCATCGGATCATCTACCAGATATTCCTCCTGGTCTTCACCGGTCCCACCTACCTACAGGAGCTCCTCACCCCTCAATCCTCACCCCTCGATCCTCACCCCTCAACCCTCACCCCTCAACCCTCACCCCTCGATCCTCACCCCTCAAACCTCACCCCTCGATCCTCACCCCTCAAACCTCACCCCTCGATCCTCACCCCTCCATCCTCACCCCTCGATCCTCACCCTCAATCCTCACCCCTCGATCCTCACCCCTCGATCCTCACCTCTCGATCCTCACCCCTCAATCCTCACCCCTCGATCCTCACCCCTCGATCCTCACCCTCAATCCTCACCCCTCGATCCTCACCCCTCGATCCTCACCCCTCAATCCTCACCTCTCGATCCTCACCCCTCAATCCTCACCCCTCGATCCTCACCCCTCGATCCTCACCCCTCAATCCTCACCCCTCAATCCTCACCTCTCGATCCTCACCCCTCAATCCTCACCCCTCAATCCTCACCCCTCGATCCTCACCCCTCAATCCTCACCCCTCGATCCTCACCCCTCGATCCTCACCCCTCACCCCTCACCACTCAACCTCACCCCTCGATCCTCACCCCTCAAACCTCACCCCTCGATCCTCACCCCTCAATCCTCACCCCTCGATCCTCACCCTCAATCCTCACCCCTCGATCCTCACCCCTCAATCCTCACCTCTCGATCCTCACCCCTCAATCCTCACCCCTCGATCCTCACCCCTCGATCCTTACCCTCAATCCTCACCCCTCGATCCTCACCCCTCGATCCTCGATCCTTACCCTCAATCCTCACCCCTCGATCCTCACCCCTCGATCCTCACCCCTCACTCCTCAACCCTCAATCCTCACACCTCAATCCTCACCCCTCAATCCTCACCCCTCAATCCTCACCCCTCAAACCTCACCCCTCGATCCTCACCCCTCGATCCTCACCCCTCGATCCTCACCCCTCGATCCTCACCCTCAATCCTCACCCCTCGATCCTCACCCCTCGATCCTCACCCCTCGATCCTCACCCCTCGATCCTCACCCCTCAATCCTCACCCCTCAAACCTCACCCCTCGATCCTCACCCCTCGATCCTCACCCCTCGATCCTCACCTCTCGATCCTCACCCCTCAATCCTCACCCCTCGATCCTCACCCCTCGATCCTTACCCTCAATCCTCACCCCTCACTCCTCACCCCTCAATCCTCACCCCTCAAACCTCACCCCCGACACTCAGGTCTGGCAGCTCCAACCTCCTCACCGTGCCACGGACTAAGCTGATAACCTCGTGGGGGGGTCGTGACTTCTCGTCTGTGGAACCAGCTCAGGAACAATCAGGGCCTCAGACTCACTGTTTTTAAATCTAATCTTAAAACTCACCTGTTCCTTTTAGCTTCCCCCCCCCCCAGAGGGTTTTATATTCACTATGATTTCATAATGTTTTTTGTTGCTTTTAACTTACGTCAGGAAGTAATTTGTATATCATTTTATTCGTCCTATTTTGACTCTTTTAATCATGTTTCTTGTGTAAATTGTCTTGACGTTGTCTGTGATTGTTTTGCTCTTGTTGTGAAGCACCTTGAGATTTCACTGTATTTTAAAGTGTGCTATATAAATTAATTTCATTATTATTATTATTATTATTATGTCGCTACACAAAATTATGTTGATTTTTCTGACTTTTCTCTTTTTTTCTTGTAAAATATACTGCATACTTTAAAGTCTTCAGCCAATAAAATTCCTTCAAATTCAACTATCTGAGAAGGAAATATCACTCTGTGGTTCTAACCTGTGACGAGGGGTCAGCAGAAGGCACTGCTTCATGCTGAGGGTTGGAGTGACTTAACAAGGGAACCGATCTGTGTGAACGGACCCTTTGTGCTTCAGCTTTTCTAACTTTTGCTTGACAGATTTCTAGTTATTTATTTGCGTCGGTTTCTTTAAAGACGTCCTCATTTGTTCAGCTGAGCGTGGAATGAGAAAGGTTAGCTAACATTAGCCACCACAAGCTACCGGTCACACCAGACCGAGTCCAGTAAAACTCCTCAGTGTTCTGAAACAGGATCCGTTTTATCACTTATTGATCTAGCTTTTTATTTGTAAGAGGAAGAACATGTTATTTCCTCATTTTTTTCTTTTTAAAAAATTACATCAGAGGCTAGATTTAAAGCTGCAGTAGGTAGAAATGGAGCAAATATGATTAAAGAAAGATGTTTTTATAAAACGGTCACTATATCCTGACAGTAGTGCATGAGACAGGTAATCTGAAGAAAATCATGTGCATGAAAACAAGCAGTCAGAGCTGATCTGGAGTCTGTCGTCTCCGACCAAACAGTCAAACTAGGCAGCGCTGATCAGATATGAATCGATATTCTGTTACTGTAATGACTATTTCTCTCCTCAGATGTTCTCAGAGTCATCTTGTAGTTACTGTTTAGCTGTAACATGAGAGAGTTTGTGACGCGGCAGCCATGTTGAGATCTGCTGAGGAAATACCAAGCACCGCCCACCAGCCGGAGCACAGCCAATAGGAACGCTCTCTCTCTCTGAAATGACCTGTGATTGGTCAAAGTCTCCCGTCACAGGCTAGATCTCCTAAAGCCTGAAAACAGAGACATGAGGAGGAGCAGAAGTCTAGTTTTCTCTCAGAACACTTGAATTACAATATGCTGAAAGGTTATTGTGGGATTTTAGCCCAATGATGCCAAAAACATTCTGCCTACTGCAGCTTTAAAGGACCAGTGTGTAGTGTTTAGAGGGATCTATTGGAATCGTTGTGTTTTTGTTAGCTTAGAATGAGCTGTTTATCTCTCCACGGAGTCGCGGCCGCCATGTTTCTACAGGAGCCCAGAATGGACAAATCTAACACCATAGTTCTCCAACACGTTTGGCACACGGGAGAAGTTTCAGTTGGTTTCAGTCTGCAGACTCACCGCTAGATACCACCAGATCCTACACAGCGCTCCTTTACGGTCTACCAGATACATAAACCAGATACTTAAACCTGTCCATCACCCTCCTCACACACAACACAGCTGATCCTGAAACACAAGTTCATCTTGTAAATGACTCATCAAAAGTCAGATATCTCAGATTACAGCTGCACTTTGTCTCATTTCTTCATTATCTCAGTGACACGTTCACAGCTTGACGTGTCCTCATGGAGAAAACCAGCCGATCCATCCCACCTAATGATGCTGGCCCGCTCCTCTCGTCACGGATTAGCAACTGTAAATCCACTGTTGGTTTAATCTGGCTAGATTAGACGGCATTAGACACTACTGCTAAGGCTAGAAAGAAATCCCAGTGAAAGGATGCATTTGGTGGAGAGTTCTTCAGAATCCCTCGGGTGAACTGAAGGGAAAACATGCCGTCTCTTTAATGCAAATGTGACTAATGCATGACAGCTCTATCCAGCTCATCAGATGCTGTTTAAACCCGAGGCAGACAGAGAGGAGGAGCTCCACAGATAGACGTACACAGGAAATCACAACTTGATGTGATGACAAATATTCCATCCAAACAAATGTCTCCTTCCCTTCAGCTTCCTGTGTGTTTGGTTAGACGGGGGTCGGTAGGGCGGAGGGGGGGCCAATGGGAGCGGTGCAGGTGCTCTCATTAGGATAACTGACAGCTTATCAACATGCACAGCTCCACCTGCACACTATTGATAAGACAGTTATCTCTGAGGAGTACTGTAGAAGCACAAGAATCATAACCAAACAATTAACATTTCTCTATTCAGTATCTTTGTTCTGTGGGATCACAACAGAGACTTTATTGTGTATGTTTGGACAATAAACTGCTCCACAGTCTGACTCTGGAGTTTTCTCCCATCCCTACACCGACATGCCCGTTGGCACGTAGCGGCGTCGTTCTCCATAACGTTCCGGAAGCTGCCGTGTTAAGAGGCTTTCATTAGTAACACTGCAGTCGCTCCTTTTGAAGCCAGGAGGAACCACAGCAGCTGCTGCACACACACTTCTCCCTCAGCCAAATGAGCGCATGGCAGTCTCACAGGCAGCAGCGGGGCGCTCACACAACTCAGCTTTTCATGATGTTTGAATAAGACGATCACATTCTTCTTCTTCTGCTGCTGCAGAAAAAGCTGCCTGCACCGGCAAACACAAGCTGACAGACGCAAGACTAAAAGTGTTCCTCAGTGGGATCCACGCTCCCATCTGTGGCTGCAACTGTAGTCCCAGAGGAGCATGAAATTCACTGTGGGACGTTTCATTTATCTCGCCACCTCCTCCTGTGCTTAAACACGACCCGTTTATGCTAAATACCAGAGAATGGAACTCTTTAGTTCATCAAATAAGCCTCTTATTTTTAATTGCCTCCCCGAATCCCTGCAGCAGTGCCATTGTCCTGACATTCAAGGTGTAAAGCGGGGACACACAGCGGCCCTTTTGACTTCTGCTTGACTGATCAGTGTCAGAGCTGGAAGATACAAACAACTAGAGGATGACCTCTGAATGTATTTACAGTGTTAGAGAAGCTGCTGAGGGTTTCTCTCTCTCTCTCTCTCTCTCTCTGTTTTCCTTCGCTCGGGGCTGTGAGCTCCACATCTCGTCTATTTCTGTCCTCTGTAGGTTCGGCTGTCAAACGCGAGAGAAGAAGTGGGAACAACACACCTGCTTCTAACGTTCACTTCACACTCAGGTTCAACAACAGGTGAACCTTATCTCATCCTGTTGGTGTGTGACATCACTCACATCGTCACCGACTCCTAAAGCTCACGGAGCTGACTGTACCTGCGAAGGCGGGCCTCATGGTGAAGTCGTGGTCGTCTATGCGCAGCAGGTGGCTGGTCTTCACCTTTCGGGATTTAGTTCCATCTGCAACCTTCTTGGACAGAGGGCTGGAAACAGAGAAGAGAGGTACCGTTAGAGGGTTTTATCAAATGTTACTCAAACTGGAGGAGATGGTGCATTTGTCGGGAACTATTTTCAGCGGCGGATTAATCCACATCTGGTGATCTAGTGAGTGTTAGTGTCAGCAGAACAGTGGATGTGTTGATGGTGATGAAGGAACATGTCAGCCAGTGACTTAGTGAGGCTCAGTGATGTGTTTTTAATGGAGCTCTATGGCTCAGAGGAAGAAGAGATATCAGGCTGTGATAGAGAACGCATTCATTGTTGGTTATGCTCTGCACATATATCATCAGACTTTCCTTTATACTTACAAGAGGAGCTTCTCTGTGTTTTGTTGACATCGCCGGGCCGGCCACGTGTGTGCTTTTAGTGCATGTGAGCGTGCCCCACTGGTTAGCTCACAGCTGCCACTCTGCACTGCTCTCATACGGCGGTTACAGCTGATAACGCCGTCCCGACCCACGGCGCCGTCGCAGAAGCATAGTACCGACCCTCCGGTCCCTCGTTAGCACCGTTAGCACCGTTAGCAGTGAGCTGCTGGTGTAAATGACTCTTAAATGTGTATTAAGGTCCGTTTATAAATTAATTACTTTCTACAAGCTTTTATTTTGATAGTCGCCTTTTTTTATATTATGTGACTTTTATTTTGACGCCCCCTCCTGGCGGAAGAAGGATACTGCCACGGAGATTTACCAAAGGAAGGAAAGCATGCAACTTCCCCTGCTATATTGTCATTATAATCTGATAATAAAGAGCCAGTACGGGAACAAGGAATTATGTGTTTAATATGTTTTATGATTATGTGCAGCAACATTATGTGATTTAGGTCGACGCATTTACAGTGTGTGAGCTAACATTAGCTCTTCATTGACATCGCAGTAATGCTAGCTTTCTAGCTTTTCATGTGCAAATACTAGGCTTAATGTTTGATTAATGCTCATATGTACGGCAGATATGGTATAAAGATAAGGTTTGTAATGTTTATATTTTTAGTAAGAGCTCATTTTATTTTATTTATCTGTCGTTTAGCTCTTACGGTGTTTAAGGAAGAAAGGTGCTTTCTGAAGGAAGGATGTTACAGAAAGTATTATAAAGTAAATTTATGTTGAAATATGGCTGTCAGCTGAACATCAATAAAAGGCCGCTACAGCTGCCGCCATGCTGAGAGCTGTGTGGAGTCAATGGAAATGCTCTGAATTGAACCTCTTTTCCTCTTCTTGTTCTTTTTTTGTTATTAATGTATTTCTCATCTTCTTTGTAACCTTTTATGAGCATTGAATAAAGGAATTAAGAAATAATTAGATCTGCTCTGAATTCCGTATTGAGCACTTTTAATCATTTTTCAAAGCAAAAATGCCAAAAATTCTCTGGTTCCAATATTTATAGAACACAATGGCAGGAAGATTAACCAATAATGGGAATTAACAGCTCAAATATGCAGGACCCCTTTCTGAAGAAGGGAATAAAGCGCTGTCTGGTAGCCCACTGATAAAGACATGAAATCCATGTTTTGTGCTATAAATGTATGCGTGTTGGGCTGCATGAGGACAAACAGCAGTGCAGCTGAGGGATGATTGATCCTGAAGTGTGACAGTGAGGGAGAAACAGCCAGCCAGCCAGACAACAGGCTTACAGACAATAAACTGCTCTCTGAAATCCCTCCGCTGGGCTGGAGTCCCTCCTGTTCCCCCTCATAAACACTTCACCTGAAACTACACGCACACGCACACGCATGCACGAAGCTGCTGGATGTCGCACACGCAGAAGTTTAGCCACGCAGTGCAGGACAGACTTATATCTCATATCTAAGTGTTCATTGGTCTGTTGCACAGAGTTGTGAGTAAAGGTGAGTCCTGCAGGTAGGTCGGAGAAAGCGCAGGTGATATCTGATGATCTCCGGATCACCTCTCACTTATATATATATATATATATATATAATCTCTATATAACCACAGAGCTGGTCAGTACTCACCTTCCTGGCTTGTGAGTCTCCGCCGGAGCAGACCAGCGCTTCTTCCTGCTCCGGTGTCTCCTGCACTCTCCGAGCAGGATCAGACACACGAGCACGAACAGGAACCTGAAGTAAACCGGCATGATGGAGTTTTAAAAGTCCCGCAGCGAGTCGGTGAGGGACGCCTCCGGTTCGCGTGCAGCAGGACGCTCCGTGCACGGTACCATCTTCCTGTCAGACAGAGAGAGAGTCGACTGAGAGAGACTGAGAGGATCTGTGGAGAGCCAGAGCTCCGGCTGCTCTGCAGAGAGAGAGCCGGGATGATGGAGGCTGATAAGCGCTCTGATTGGTCTTCAGCCTCCAGAGCGCGCAGCATCAGCAGCATCAGCACCACATGCAGCGCACGGCACAACAACAACAAACATGTTGAGAGGTTTAGAGGCAGAGACACTTTGTCCTCACAGGGAAACTAAGAGCATGGAGTGGGAACATGGTGGAACATGGTGGAACATGGTGGAACATGGTGGAACATGGTGGAACATGGTGGAACATGATGGAACATGGTGGAACATGGTGGAGCATGATGGAACATGATGCAGCTGCTGCAGCTTTGCTTCTTTTTACATTTTCACAAACAGATCAAATGTTCAGCATTTCTATTAAAAATCATCACTTCATCATTTGATATTATTGCTTGAAAAAGTAAAATGATTGTCGTGTCTCCAATGTTTGAAGTGTTTTTGCAGAGTAGGACAGTGTGCCTAAAGGCAGATGTCCACATCTGTCTCGCTCTAGGGGTTTCTCTTCCCTCCGACCACCTGGAGTCTGGAGAGAAACAGCATCAGAAACCAGTAACATTTAAAGGGGCAGTAAGCAACAATTTTTTTGGCATAATTTGGCAAAAATTCCATAATAACCTTTCAGCATATTGTAATTCAAGTGTTCTGAGAGAAAACTAGACTTCTGCTCCTCGTCATGTCTCTGTTTTCAGGCTTTAGAAAAATCTAGCCCGTGACGGCAGATTTTGACCAATCACAGGTCATTTCAGAGAGAGAGAGCGTTCCTATTGGCTGTGCTCCGGTCATGTGACCAGAACTTGGCTTCCTTCAACAGATTTTACAATGGCGGCCGCGTCACAAACTTTCTCATTTTACAGCTAAACAGTAACTACAAGATGATTCTGAGAACATCTGAGGAGAGAAATAGTCATTACAGTAACAGAATATTGATTCATATCTGATCAGCGCTGCCTAGTTTGACCGTTTGGTCGGAGTTCAGAGTGATTGACAGCCGGCTCTCATAGACTGCAGCTGGGCAGCGGACCTTGTTTTCCTCCGGTAAGTGAAATCCTTCAGATGCCGTTAGGAGCACCGGAGGACACAGGAGGACACAGAGGAACATGTTGTGTTTCATGTTGAGGAAAGACATTATATAACTTGACAAAGACATCTATTTTCTGTTTATGTCCCAGTATGCAGCCCTGTCTCCCACAGAATTAAGGGAGGAAACGTACTTTCTCCCAGATTACGGTCACAGTTTTAAACAGTTTTAAACAGTTTTAAACGTGTAATTAACGTCGCAAATTGAAACAAAACAAAAAACACTACTTAGGTAGGTTTAGGCAACAGAACTACTGGGTTAGGTTTAGTAAAAAATTATCATGGTTTGGCTTAAAATGACTTAAAAACAAAATGAAAATGCAACAAATGACTACAGGCTGTGATTATCCTAGAGGTCACCACAGGTCATTTTATACAGTGAGGTCAAGTTTCAAAAAATGGTCTCACTACAAGGAAATGTCTCCTATGGGGACTAACATCATCACACATGAATACAGTTGGACTCATTGGATCCACCAGAGTCTCAGCTTTACAGTGATACACAATTTATGTAATTCAGGACTACATAATTTTAGAATAGGAGAGAATAACACATTTATACTGCATGCAAAAAACTGCATGTGATTATCATAAAGTGGGCATGTCTGTAAAGGGGAGACTCGTGGGTACCCATAGAACCCATTTTAATTCACATATCTGGAGGTCAGAGGTCAAGGGACCCCTTTGAAAATGGCCATGACAGTTTTTCCTCGCCAAAATTTAGCACAAGTTTGGAGCGTTATTTCATGTCTTAGTAGTATGTGTATCTTCATTCAAGCTTTAAAACTGAGCCTGCTACAACCTAAAAATCTAAACTTGCGTTAAAGAAATTAACGAATTTGCGCTAACGCGTTAATTATCACGTTAACTTTGACAGCCCTATTTCATACGTCTTGTGTTGATGTAATTAGGACCCGAGCATTCACAACGTAGGTCCGAGAACTTATTGAACTTCAAATGATGATGATGATTATTATTATTATTTTTTATTATTTTTTTTTTTTGTATATATATATGCATATTACACTATATACATACATATATACACATTACACTCTATACATATATATATGCATATTACACTATATACATATATATATATATATATATACACACATTACACTCTATTCATATATATGCATATAACACTATATGCATATATATGTACACATTACACCTATACATATATATATATGCATATTACACTGTATACATATATACGGGTCCTGCTCCCTTCGGCTTTCTGTTCTTATTTGGCCGTTTGCTGCTGTTTTTTTTCTGAAGGACATCATTCAAGTTTGCCACTTTTTTCCGGAGAGACTCAGTTTGAATCTTGCTTTTCTGCTGCTCGGTGGTATGCATCTTCACATTCACGTCGTGAAAGTCGCTGAGGTCCTCCAGTTCTGTTCGGAGGCCCTGATTGACCTCCTGCTCAGCTTGGAGCTTTTTTAGGCTGGTTTTGTGAGCCTCTTTGAGATCCCTCACTTCATCCTGCAGGGTGCGGTTTTCCTCCTGAAGAAGCGTAGTTTTCTCCACTTGTTTCTGGAGGGACCCCGTCTGAACGAGCACCTCATCCTGCAGGGTGCAGTTTTCCTCCTGAAGCAGCGTAGTTTTCTCCACTTGTTTCTGGAGGGACCCCGTCTGAACGCGCACCTCATCCTGCAGGGTGCAATTTTCCTCCTGAAGCAGCGTAGTTTTCTCCTCTTGTTTCTGGAGGGACCCCGTTTGGACGAGCACTTTATCCTGCAGGGTGCAGTTTTCCTCCTGGAGCAGCGTAGTTTTCTCCACTTGTTTCTGGAGGGACCCCGTTTGGACGAGCACTTTATCCTGCAGGGTGCAGTTTTCCTCCTGGAGCAGCGTAGTTTTCTCCACTTGTTTCTGGAGGGACCCCGTCTGAACGCGCACCTCATCCTGCAGGGTGCAGTTTTCCTCCTGAAGCAGCGTAGTTTTCTCCACTTGTTTCTGGAGGGACCCCGTTTGGACGAGCACTTTATCCTGCAGGGTGCAGTTTTCCTCCTGCAAGGTGCGGGTTTCCTCCTGATTGATGCGGTATTCATCCTGAAGGAAGAGGTTTTCCTCCTGCAGGTTGCTATTTTCCCACTGAAGAAGTGCAGTTTTCTCCTCTTGTTTCTGGAGGGACTCCGTTTGGACGAGCACCTCATCCTGCAGAGTGCGGTTTTTCTCCTGCAGGGTGCTATTTTCCTCCTGAAGCAGCGTAGTTTTCTCCACTTGTTTCTGGAGGGACCCCGTTTGGACGAGCACCTCATCTTGCAGGATGCGTTTTTTCTCCTGCAGGGTGCTATTTTCCTCCTGAAGCAACGTAGTTTTCTCCACTTGTTTCTGGAGGGACCCCGTTTGGACGAGCACTTTATCCTTCAAGGTGCAGTTTTCCTCCTGCAAGGTGCGGGTTTCCTCCTGATTGATGCGGTATTCATCCTGAAGGAAGAGGTTTTCCTCCTGCAGGTTGCTATTTTCCCACTGAAGAAGTGCAGTTTTCTCCTCTTGTTTCTGGAGGGACTCCGTTTGGACAAGCACCTCATCTTGCAGGGTGCGGTTTTTCTCCTGCAGGGTGCTATTTTCCTCCTGAAGCAGTGCAGTTTTCTCCTCTTGTTTCTGGAGGGACCCCGTTTGGACGAGCACCTCATCCTGCAGAGTGCGGTTTTTCTCCTGCAGGGTGCTATTTTCCTCCTGAAGCAGCGTAGTTTTCTCCACTTGTTTCTGGAGGGACCCCGTTTGGACGAGCACTTCATCCTCCAGGGTGCAGTTTTCCTCCACAAGTAAGCGGGTTTCCTCCTGATTGATGCGGTATTCATCCTGAAGGAAGCGGTTTTCCTCCTGATTGATGCGGTATTCATCCTGAAGGAAGCGGTTTTCCTCCTGATTGATGCGGTTTTCCTCCTGCAGGTTGCTATTTTCCCACCGAAGAAGTGCAGTTTTCTCCTCTTGTTTCTGGAGGGACTCCGTTTGGACAAGCATCTCATCTTGCAGGGTGCGGTTTTTCTCCTGCAGGGTGCTATTTTCCTCCTGAAGCAGTGCAGTTTTCTCCTCTTGTTTCTGGAGGGACCCCGTTAGGACGAGCACCTCATCCTGCAGAGTGCGGTTTTTCTCCTGCAGGGTGCTATTTTCCTCCTGAAGCAGCGTAGTTTTCTCCTCTTGTTTCTGGAGGGACCCCGTTTGGACGAGCAGTTCATCCTTCAAGGTGCAGTTTTCCTCCTGCAAGGTGCGGGTTTCCTCCTGATTGATGCGGTGTTCATCCTGAAGGAAGCGGTTTTCCTCCTGCAGGTTGCTATTTTCCCACTGAAGAAGTGCAGTTTTCTCCTCTTGTTTCTGGAGGGACCCCGTTTGGACGAGCACCTCATCCTGCAGAGTGCGGTTTTTCTCCTGCAGGGTGCTATTTTCCTCCTGAAGCAGTGTAGTTTTCTCCAATTGTTTCTGGAGGGACCCCGTTTGGACGAGCAATTCATCATTCAGGGTGCAGTTTTCCTCCTGCAAGGTGCGGGTTTCTTCCTGATTGATGCGGTGTTCATCCTGAAGGAAGCGGTTTTCCTCCTGCAGGTTGCTATTTTCCCACTGAAGAAGTGCAGTTTTCTCCTCTTGTTTCTGGAGGGACCCCGTTTGGACGAGCACCTCATCCTGCAAGGTGCGGTTTTTCTCCTGCAAGGTGCGGTTTTCCTCCTGCAGGAGAGACTCGGTTTGTATCTTGCTTTTCTCCAGCTCGGTGGTATGCATCTTCAGCTTCACGTCGTGAAAGTTGCTGAGGTCCTCGAGTTCTGTTCGGAGGCCCTGACTGACCTCCTGCTCAGCTTGGAGCTTGTTCCGGCTGGATTTGTGAGCCACTTTGAGATCCCTCACTTCATCCTGCAGGGTGCGGTTTTTCTGCTGCAGGGTGTTGTCTTTCTCCTCCAGAAGCTTATTCAAGTTGTCCACTTGTTTCTGGAGGGACCCGTTTTGGAAGATCTTGCTGACCACTTCATTGATAAGGTGATTCACCTTCTCCTCCTGACAGCTCAGGTCGATCTCATGTGAAACTTTCATCTTCTCTAGTTGCAGATGAAGAGCATTATTTTCATCTTTTTCAGCCTGGAGCTCTGCAGAGAGCTGTCGACAGCTGATCACTGTGAGGTCCTCGTAGATTTGTTGCTGGGACATTGTTCTTGTGTAGATGCAGTCTTGTCACTGATGAACAGTTCCGTTTCTATCTGTGATTCGCCTCAATTGAAAATTCGCTCTCTATCGGTCACAAAGATGTGATCTCAAGTTCGATTCTGAGTTTAATAGGTTGGTTCTGTCTTGAGAGACACATGTTAACTTCCCTAACTTGGCTTAATGACATCACAAAGATCTTGGAGCATGCGATGATGTCATCAAAGCACTCTGAGCATTCGATGATGTCATCAAAGTACTCAAATTTTTTTGATGTACTTTATTTATTGTACACATGTTCATATACAGAAGTACTAACATACATAGACAATTTAAAAAAAAAATATTAAAAAAATAATAATTACATGTTCATTTCATAATGCCAGAGTTATATGCATCATATTTCATTTAATCACTTAAAGGTCTTACTGGCCTTTTTTTGTTTTTAACATTAGGTTAGATGGTGCTATGCTGTTTGAATTCATTAATAAAGTGGTCAGGAAAGTTGGTTCCTGACCAGTTTTTTTATGAATATGGAATTTTCACAAAAAAAAAAACATTCTGAAACCGTTCCATTCTATCTGACTCATGTGCAGAATTCCACAGTGACTGCAGTTCTTTAAATGTTAACATTCAATTTAAATGAAACAGTTTGTTTCAGGCGATCTCCACACAATAAGTCAGCATTTCATTTAGGGTTAAATACAGATGTTTTTAGGGTTTGGCCACCATTGGTTGTTTGTGCATACTCTTAAAATACGTCCATGTATGTGAGTTTAGAAGAGTACGAATTTTCCCACCTAAGCCCCTACTTTTGCCGCTGACAGGCTCAGATTGTTATTTATTTATTTATTAGTTTATTTGACAGAGACAATACATGTAGGCATTGTTACACTTAATTAAAGTGCAACCGTGCAATTTACCATGATGCTTTATGAGTGTGACAACCAACGAGTTCATGATTAAATTGTTTAGAGCACAGTGATGGAAGATGTTCTCACATCTTTGACTTAAGTAAAAGTAATACCACAGTGTAAAAATGCTCTGCTACAGGTCACATGTTACTGAAGTACAAAAGTATTAGCATCAAAATATACTTAAAGTAGCAAAAGTAAAAGTAGCCTACTCAGTATGCAGAATGGCCCATTTCACAATAATATGTATTATGGTATATCATTGTATTATAATTATTGATGCATTAATGTGTTCATCACTTCAATGTTGCAGCTGGTAAAGGTGCTCATTTTAACTACTTTATATTCTTAACAATGATATACTACTTAATAATACAGCACAGTTGATTTTTATTTAGTATTAAGTCTGAATCTGCACATAGCTAGTATCTAATATTGTCAAATAAATAAATAATTGAAGAAAAAAGTACAACATTTCCCTCTGGGATGTAGTGGAGTAGAAGTGGGCTATAAAGTTACATAAAATAGAAGAAGTGCCACAAAATTGTACTTAAGTACAGTACTTGAGTAGCCTACAGTCCTCCACTGCTAGAGCACAACATTGTTTACAAGAGCACAAGATCTAGTCTCTTAATTTTGCTTTCAAAGTGCACCAGATTGATGCATTTAACTTTAAAATGTACAACATTTTCAAAACTTGGAAAACCTGGAACACAGACTGGGAAAACTGCTGGAAAGAATGTGTTTTAGTGAATAAATTGATTTACTTTGCAAGTAATTCATGGGTTCCAATTTTCTTTCATATCCTTCGTACTTTCTTGCCAGCATGGACGTGAAGTACTGTACGTTTCACACTGGACATGAACAGCAGTCTCCTGGGACTTTCTCATTATTATTCAATCATGTTTTTATTCAACGTATTTTCATTCACGGTCGCTCGATATATTTCATCACCTGCTCTGCGCGTCACTCGTTGCAGCCGTCCACAGACTTACGAAGGTATCTGTGATACGGCAAAGACGAGTGTATCTGTTTCCTTCCAAACGTAATGGAGGATGCAGTTTAGTTGTATGGGAACATAATTTTTTAGGAGACAGGGCTGCAGTAAACATATCCTGACCCACCAGAGTTTGTTACACAGAACCATCTGAGAAGACGTCATCGTTTGGAAAAGAGCAGGCACTGAAAAAAAACACTTGGCAGGGGATTGGATGAACCATCTGTCAATCAAACTCTTACTGAAGCCAGTCGGGAGAAGAGCGGAGACATCTTTACCACGGAGAGAAGCCTTCAGTGCCGTTCTCTGCTCTTCATTCAGTGAAGAAATCCTCTCCAGTTCTCATAGAACTGATGCTGCAGCTACGCTAACCTCTTCTGTGCAAAGTGACTACAAACCAGAGAGATTCTGAGAATATGGTTATTCATATATAGAATCTCAGCTGGACACATGCAGCTATAAGATGCTTAAATAAAAGAAAAACTACGCATGATTGATGCCAAATAAGAGATTAAAGCAGCGGGACATGTTTCAGTTGTGACTACCATGAACCGGGGGGGGGGGGGGGGGCAGACAGACATGAATGGGATCACAGTGACCACAGAAAATGACTTCCTGATTCAAATAACTTACATAAAATGTGTCTGTAGGTGTGAAAGCAGAATCAGACAATGAGTCAGACTCGTGTTGAGAGTAAACAGACTGATGTTTACTGGTGCTAATAATCCCTAAACTGATCTCAGCAGTAAATGTTGCAGCCGTTGAGAACAGTTGGAAGCTCTCTGAACTGACGCTGTGCTTCAGGAAACATGTTAGTATTTAGTATTAAACCAGTGCAAACATCAATCCCATAGTTTGGTATTTACCTGACCTTCAGATCCTCTTTTTGCTTTTGTATTGTTCCCAGTGAGGACGGACCTTCATTTAAATGAGGGAGCACAAAGCAGCTATTTGGTATTTTGGTGGAAACACTGAGAAAAGACGACTCAGAACTACGTCTGTGTCTGGAGCAACGTCACTACATTAGCAATTTGGTGATTTTGTCAACGAAGCATATTAAATACTGTAACCATGAAACAATTACTAAAAATGTAAATAAACAATGTAAGGGATGATGTACAGCGAGCCGGTCATTGTTGACAGGGCGACGCGGAGGGTTCTCTCATCACCCTGAAGGGGATTCTTTCACAGCAATGACCTGCTAGCTGTACATTATCTCGCTTATTACACGGCTACTTACTGAAGAAATCAATATTTTGACACAAAAACGGTCCTCCAGAGCACAACATCAGAGCTGTACCCATAGCAACGGTCTGTTATACATAGCATCGGTCTGCTATACATAGCAACGGTCTGTTATACATAGCAACGGTCTGCTATACATAGCAACGGTCTGTTATACATAGCAACGGTCTGCTATACGTAGCAACGGTCTGTTATACGTAGCAACGGTCTGTTATACATAGCAACGGTCTGTTATACATAGCAACGGTCTGCTATACATAGCAACGGTCTGTTATACATAGCAACGGTCTGCTATACATAGCAACGGTCTGTTATACATAGCAACAGTCTGTTATACATAGCAACGGTCTGTTATACATAGCAACGGTCTGATATACATAGCATCGGTCTGCTATACATAGCAACGGTCTGTTATACATAGCAACGGTCTGCTATACATAGCAACGGTCTGTTATACATAGCAACGGTCTGCTATACATAGCAACGGTCTGTTATACGTAGCAACGGTCTGTTATACATAGCAACGGTCTGTTATACATAGCAACGGTCTGCTATACATAGCAACGGTCTGTTATACATAGCAACGGTCTACTATACATAGCAACGGTCTGTTATACATAGCAACGGTCTACTATGCATAGCAACGGTCTGTTATACATAGCAACGGTCTGTTATACATAGCAACGGTCTGTTATACATAGCAACGGTCTGCTATACATAGCAACGGTCTGTTATACCTAGCAACGGTCTGTTATACAAAGCAACGGTCTGTTGTACATAACAACGGTCTGTTATACACAGCAGCGGTCTACTATACGTAGCAACGGTCTGTTATACGTAGCAACGGTCTGTTATACATAGCAACGGTCTGTTATACATAGCAACGGTCTGCTATACATAGCAACGGTCTGCTATACATAGCAACGGTCTGCTATACATAGCAACGGTCTGCTATACATAGCAACGGTCTGCTATACATAGCAACGGTCTGTTATACATAGCAACGGTCTGCTATACATAGCAACGGTCTGTTATACATAGCAACGGTCTACTATGCATAGCAACGGTCTGTTATACATAGCAACGGTCTGTTATACATAGCAACGGTCTGTTATACATGGCAACGGTCTGCTATACATAGCAACGGTCTGTTATACCTAGCAACGGTCTGTTATACAAAGCAACGGTCTGTTGTACATAACAACGGTCTGTTATACACAGCAGCGGTCTACTATACGTAGCAACGGTCTGCTATACGTAGCAGCGGTCTACTATACATAGCAACGGTCTGTTATACATAGCAACGGTCTGTTATACATAGCAACGGTCTGCTATACATAGCAACGGTCTGCTATACATAGCAACGGTCTGCTATACATAGCAACGGTCTGCTATACATAGCAACGGTCTGTTATACATAGCAACGGTCTGCTATACATAGCAATGGTCTGCTATACATAGCAACGGTCTGCTATACATAGCAACGGTCTGCTATACATAGCAACGGTCTGTTATAAAGAAATAGCAGACCGTAGAACGCCGTGATTAACCAATCAGAATCGAGTATTCAACAACGCTGTGTAATAATGCAATTTAAACACTCTCCAACAAGTAGATGCATTTCAGTTGTCTTTAAAATGAAAGTTTAATGTGATTATAGCAGGTGTTACACCACATCTGTGACCACTCATTCAGCGTTGCACTGTAACACTGTGAGACTCAACAGTTACAAATCCAAAAAGGTATCAGAGTCGATGCAGCAGAACCAGAGATACCGTCTTTATACAGTAGTTCCACACATTCTTTTTCCTTGTCAAAACCAGGCACCTACATTACCCATAATGCAACTGGGCCACGGACAGTTTGGTTGGAGTGTCAGTTGTGTTCTGCTCGTAGCAGCTAATGTAGCCTTGAGCCTCAGGGACCTACAGACGTCTGCTCACAGGACTTCTTTCTAACTCTTTTATCAGACTTCACTCAGCTCCCTCTGAGACACTAAAGGCTTTAAACTACTAGAAACTCCCCAACACCTGGAAACACTGTGACGTGTAGGTGGAGATCTACCTGTGACCGCAGGAGGTGCTGTTGCAAGGATACCGTCAAAGTAGCTGTTATTAGATATTAGATAGATATATGATTATATTATATTTAGGTTATTCAGGCAAATACCTGACAATATGTCCAGGTACAGGAGGCTCACATCCTCACGGTCCGTCGTCTGCTGTGCTTCTGTTGACTCTTAGCACCAAGTACCTGACAATATTTGGATGGAACATTTCTATTCCTAGCGACAGTAAGGTCACGTTTTCTGATGGCTTGTGTTAGAAACTGTGATGACATCCCTTCAACAGCACCCCCGCAGACACACATTACATCAAGGAACATGGTGTAACACACGAATGTTGGTACAGCAGTCTGCATCGATCTATAGATGAAGTGATCTGTTGTCTGCAGCTGCTTTAAAGCTTCTCCTTCACTTCATTAAGTCCCTGCAGCCATCTGAAGTGTCATTTCATGTTTTATTCCTGTTGATATATCATATTAATTACAATATGATCCATTTACGACGCGAGACACAGGAGAATTCAGACTTCCATATTCCATATCACCCATACGAACCCAAACAGCAGGTGCACGTGAAGACGTCCACGCAGTGGTTGTTGCACCGTTTAAACAGAGTCCCGTAAGGTGAGACTGAACCTGACCAAACAGGAAGTTAAAGCACATGAAGAAGAAGTCCTTAAAGCAGATCCACTCTGTGCAGATGCTTCCATGATTAAGTCATGACTTTAAGACAGAAATCCCCCAGAACCTTGTTTACATATCATATTACAGTTTGAATTAAATAATGGGAACAAGCGGCAGCCCTAGGACAGTGCACGTGTGTGTGTGTGTGTGTGTGTGTGTGTGTGTGTGTGTGTGTGTGTGGCTGCTGCACCGATCACAAACACAACAAAGCTTCCCGTTTTTTAAAAATGCACGACACTCTGGAGAGTAAGATTCACATTGATTAAAAGACACCCTGGAGGTGTTGTGGTGAGTGGAGCGCCTCCTCTGCAGGAATGAATGTGTGTCTCCCCCCCCCCCCCCCCCCAGCAGAGCCCGAACCCTCTGCTGACGAGCAGAAAGTCTCCGTCAGCCACCACCTCGGCTCTTGTTCCAATCAGCTGGCTGTAGTTCTGTTAGCGTGGTAGCAGGGTGGGGGGGTGAGGAGGGAGGGGGGGCGGCCGAGTGCGTGGTCACAGCTCGTAGTCAAACTTGTACTCGTTAGCCAGGTAGATCCTGCGGAAGATGAGCGCGGCCAGAGCCAGAGTGAGCAGCACGATGAGCACCACGGAGCCCGCGTGGCTGTCGTCCTGAGGCTGGCGAGCAGCCGGAGCGAACACCGGCCTGCTGGCTGGTTCTCTGCCGGTGTCTCTCTGACCCCCCTGCTGGCCCTGCTGCTGGGCACGGCGCTGCCGCGGGCTGAGAGGGCGACCGGTGCCGGGGGTCACGGGGGGCGGGGGCTCCTCTAGACCTGAGGCTGGAGACGCTTCTGCCTGCGGAGGACAGTGAGACAAGAGGTGAAAGGATTACTGACTGATCGATGATGCTCACTGGGGGGGGGGGGGGCTGCTACAGCTCAGTCACTAAACTTTGTAGAGGTGGAGCATCTGTTTCACAGCAGAAACATATATAACATATATACAGTATAGCAGTTTGGGATACCGCGGGTCAGACAGGTTTTAACTTCTGTCCTTCCAACTTCAGCAGCAGATGGTGAGTCCGTCCTCAGTTCATCCAAACTGAGAAGCACTAATCTAAGTCCTCTCTGCTCCTTCAGACTGCTTCTGTGGGCAGCAGCTGGCACCACCATCAATCCTCTTAGGCAACAAAGCTCGTCCACATCATCTGAACCGGTGAACAGAAGCCGAGCTACCGCAGCACGTCCACTGTGATGTTAAGAGAAAGCGCTGATATCTTGCTACAGCTGGCCTGGTGCTGCTGCAGAGTCAGCATGAACAATCATCTCCTCTTTAACATCATGCTGGAGCTCAGTGGGATGGCAGCAGGTGATGAAGCGTGCACCAATAAAAAGGAACAATGTGAAATATGACTGCATACAGACAGCACTGTGTCGTCCTTTTGATGGGACACTGTGGAGCTCCAGAACACCCAGTACGTCGGAGCTTAAAGGAGAACTTTGGTATTCTTCAACCTGGACCCTATTGTCACATGTTTCTGTGTCTAACTGACTAATAGGGACAACAGTTTCTAAAATTAGTCCAGCATGGAGTCCATGACAGGCTCTGCATGTTATTAGAAGTGTCTGATAACATTATGTAAAGAGTCTCGATCAAGGAGAAGTCTCCTTCTGGACTCTGGTGAGGTGACGTGTTGCTGGAAGACATCAGTGGAATAGAGGAAGACATCCGTTGTGTTGGAGGACAGAAAGAGTAGCTTAGTGTTATCTAAAAGATTTACAACGTCACGGCTGAATATTTAGATGATTTCATCAATGTTAATGAGCTCTCTGAAGATGGCTGCCTGTATTTATTTGAGCCGGAGTATACAGATATTTAGGTCGGGCTCACACCTAAAGGTTCGGTTCCTGAATCGAACCAATGCAAAGATGATAACTGGTCCGGTTTCCATTCACAAAGACAAAAACTCAAACGGTCCAGAAATTGTAAACAAAACTCACGTGGTGGAAATGTCATTCTATTATTGGTCAGACAGTCGGCAGGTAAAGAGACAATAGAGACAACAAACGGCTCCTAATTTTCTAGCTGGATATCGTAAATCATAAATCGTTTTTTAATTGTGTAAACAAATAAAATCTAAAATCTAAAATTGTATAACAGTCACTAAGTGGTCACTGTGGTGAATCATTATCTTTCTAGAATATGCAAGTTGATTTTCATAGAATACTGACATGAAACCAACAGCTGGAAGGAGGACAGAACAGTCCTCTAATATCAGTCTGCTTTGTGAAATGGTTGCAAGTAAAGTCAAATTGAAAAGTTAAAACATATAAAAGCACGGAGATGGTGATGGTGATGGTGTGTAGGTATCGGGCTGACTGCAGGCAGGTTATGGTCTGTCCTGTGTAACACCTACCTGCTCAGTCCAGCGCTCCTCAGAGTCCTCCTGTCCTGCAGACGTGGAGGTGGAGGTGGAGGTGTCTCCCTCGGTGAGGGTGGACGGATCGCTCTCTGCCCCCCCGCTCTCACTGGCCTGTCTGGATAAACTGGACTCTGCCTGCATGAACACACACAGGGATCTGCAGTCATCTACACACACTGAGCCTCTCCTCATACAGCTGCATGCATTTACTTCAATAACAAATATAACTATAAATATAACAATAATTCTTTTTAAATAAAGCGGTGCATTACATTTCCCTTCTCATGGTGGCTCACTTCAGATGTGTTTGTGCTGATTAATTACTGGACTGCGGGCTGATAGATAGATGTCTTTGTTATTATGGCAATCATAAATTAAATCCAGTATTAAAGCTAAATGTCAAATAATAGCCAAGGATGTGGCCAGCACAAACAAATAAAAGCTTGGTTGTTAATTAATGGCATTAATTAAAAGCAATGAGGAATTAACTGTATTATAATAACATGATGGTGCAGTGGTTAGCACTGCTGCCTCACAGCTAGAGGGTGCAGGTTTGAATCCGGCTTGGGGCCCTTCTGTGTGGAGTTAGCATGTTCTCCCCGTGTTTGCACGTTCTCCCCGTGTTAGCATGTTCTCCCAGTGTCAGCATGTTCCCCCTGTGTTAGCATGTTCTCCCAGTGTCAGCATGTTCCCCCCGTGTTAGCACGTTCTCCCCGTGTTAGCATGTTCTCCCCGTGTTAGCACGTTCTCCACGTGTTAGCGTGTTCTCCCTGTGTTAGCATGTTCTCCCCATGTTAGCATGTTCTCCCCGTGTTAGCATGTTCTCCCCGTGTTAGCATGTTCTCCCCGTGTTAGCACGTTCTCCCCGTGTTAGCGTGGGTTTTCTCCGGGTGTTCAGGTTTCCTCCCACAGTCCAAAGACATGCAGGTTCATTGTTGACTCTAAATGTCCTGTAGGTGTGAATGTGAGTGTGAATGGTTGTCTGTCTCTGTGTGTCAGTCCTGTGCAACTTGTTCTGATGATGAGCTGTGACTCTGCTTAACTCCTGGTTCTACAGAGAACGTAAACATTAAAGGTTTTTTCTCTGCAACGCATGTTAAAGCACCAATATGTAATATATTTACTGTAATAAATCATAAAATGACCATGATATATCATCAGAGATTAAGGAAACTTGTTGAACAAAGTTACAGCCAGTGTTTTCTCCTTTGAAACTTCCATTCCGGTCCAGAAAGTCCGTTTTTGTTTTGGCTGGTGTGACAAACAGCCTTCTGCAGCCGTGGAAGCGAGCTAACGAACCGGATCAACAGAGGTAACATTAACGTTAGATTCTACCGACCTGAGAAGCCTCGGCTCATCTCTCTGTGGTCCGTGTGCAGCTGGTTATCAAGGCAGAGAGTGTTTGAGACACACAGACGATGAAGCGATTCCAACTACTGCTGCTGGCGAGAGGCTAATGCGGTTGTATATAGAAGGTAACCCTCAAACTGTGAAAATGTGCTCTGCTATCAGTCACATCGGAGGAGGCTCCGGTGTTTTGAATTTGGACTGCTGTTACCCGTTTTAGCTACATAATGCTCCTTTAACTTCACATCTGTTTTCACAAACGCTTCATTAGTGACCAACAAAAGACGTGGACGGTTCCAGACATGTCGACTAATACAGGCTCACTGAAATTACCGGAGGTTTGAGAACAAAATGTCACATAGTTCATACAAGTTAAAGCACAGTTTAAAGAGCTTTGAGAAGACTAGAACACTGCTATATAAATGCAAGTCCATTTATCATTTACCACAGCTTGTTTTGCGTGAAATTATCAGCTTATTTCCACTTTCTCCTGGTGGCTGGTGGCACCTATTCATTTCATCAATGGGGAAACTTCCTCACTCAGTAAATCAGGGACAGACTGTCACGTTTATAGTGCTGCGGTCCAGCCAGAAAGAGAAACTCATGACTCTGTTCTTGTACTGATGGAAAGTGTTGGGTTTACATGTACAACAAACAGCATCAACTGCAAATTAAAACAGCAGCACATCAGAAAATAGGGAGAATCATACCTTAAATATGATCATCTATCCTGTAAAACAGGAGAAATTATAAGCCTGTTTCAAATAAGGGCCTCAGACACTATTTATTTCTTTAGAATTATTTTTTTGAGGAAATGTAAAAGTGTTTATTGTCCTGCCCTAACATCAGACAGGACTGGTTTAACAGCCAGTGTTTGTACCTTGAAGTTGATTTGCTGGGCCAGCTCTTTGGCCTTGTGGTCCTCTGCGCTGAGGTTGCTGTTGGGGGTCAGAGCCAGGAGGGCGGAGTGCATGGAGCAGCCGCACGCATCACAGCTGAAGTCCTGAGACCTGCCGGAGAGCACATGAGACATCAGGAGTTCATCCTGCTGCAAGAGCACCTCTCATTCTACATGTCACCGTAGTACATCCCAGTTTTGTTGCCAGAGCCATAACTGCACTAAACACAGCAAAAACCTGAACATCTTGTAAATATCACTGTGCAATAATGATATGAGTCGTGCAATACCTGCAGAATGTGAATGCCTTGTGTGTGGTATGTGTGTTTTTTTATTATTATTTATTTATTATTTTTTTTTAATAGTTTTTAGAGGCACATTACTGTTTATGTTTCTTGCACTTTTTAAGGATTGCATTTTAATTTCGTTGTACTTGTACAATGACAATAAAGATATATTCTATTCTATTCTATGTCACCGTACTAACCCGTGGCCTATAACAGTAGTTTCTGCAGTCTTATGTTAGTAATTAATTCTTTCACTTTTATTGGATTATTGCACGGGCCCCCGTGACCTGTTAATTATGAACATTAATGTTCTGGCTCACTTGTCACAGTACATCAGGTTTACCTGCCGAGACGTTTTACCAACCAGCTTGTACAATAATTACAGTTTTCACTGATATATGTCATGCTACCTCTATGCAATTCTACAGAGGCACTGATGTAATGCCATATAGCTGCAACAGCTTATCTTAAATACGTTATGTAACAGCTACATTATTGTCTTATTCTAATAAATGTGTCCATGCTGTCTCTGGGTCATGCTACCTTTTCTCTCGCACCCTCCCTTGTAGAGATTTAGGAAACGCAACTCCATCAAAACAGCATATATCTGGGAAAGCAGAGCGTTGTACATAAACATCACTTACATGATCTAATAATTTCAACGCTTGTTTCTGAGTCCAACTGATTGTAAACACAGAAATGAGTCCTCTGAATTCACTACTGTAGCTGACTGCATAAGAAGCTAACCACTGCTGCTTTAAATTGATCTCCAGTACAAAGCTCTGATTGGCCTTTGGATTGATTGATCTGATTGGAGTTACCCTTTATTCTGAACCCAACTCTATCCTAAACCTTCTCACCCTAAAATCAAGTCATCAAACAGCCCCGTGAACAACACTTCAAAGAAAAAGAAAGCAGACAAAGAACTCTGAGTTACTCCGGCATTTAAAAGTTTCATCTCACAGAGTTAGCAGCCTGAGCTGTGGGAGGAACATCGATTCATCTGCCAAAGGAAAACGTACCATCATCTGGTGTTCAGCCAGTGGTGATTTGGCACCTTGATTATGAGTTGTACAGATTAGATATCGCTGCCCATAATATTCAGGGCTGAATCCTGTAAACAAACTGTCAGCTTCAAAAGCTGTGTGCATCTATGTGTAACTAAGGGTGTGTTTGGATTGTGTATCCTCATCTGTGGTAAAGTCAAACACCCTGCTCAGGGTTAAGACCGCTGCGTCTACCTTTTCTCCCTCATGTCAGTCCTGACAGCGAGGCTCAATGCAATATTGCTAAGAGAAGGTTCAACCGAGCCTCTTAGTGCAGCGATGTGGAGAAAACATCAAGATGCAACACATTAAAGAGGTTTCTGTGGATCTGTCTTAGAAAAGCTAATCGCCCCTCGCATCTGCTAATGTGCTGATGTTACAGCTGTGAAGAGGAGGGATGAATCATGCTCTGAGGAACACCACATCATCACTGCGCAGCTCCTCAGGCTAAAGGTAGCGTGGACAGATTTGGGTACATTACGGTATTAAATGATCCAAATCAGTGTTTTCCTCCGGAGCCAAACTGAAATTGGATTCTATTCAAGTGAAGTGAAGATGTAGCCGGGGAAGAAGCTGGGTTTACGAGGCATCAGACATGTTATAAGGCACGGTGAATGTTCTGTTACGCCTCCAGTTATCATGTCACACAGCTTAAACAGGTCTACAGCACTACAGTCTATAGGTAGAGAGGATGTAGACAGGCTCCACGGTTGGGTTACGGCTGTTTGAACACTTTGAGGCAGAATTTCTGATCATCAAGAACACGTCTGAGCTGAAGTGGAGATTTGGTTTGTAAAGTCTGAGATTCATACTGAGAGGACAGCAGCACGTTGGACATGTCAATCACTGGTCCAGAAGTGTTGTTATGGGCTGTTGTGAAGACAGATTAGTAGTAGCGGCTGCAGTTTGTGCAGTTTGCCGTGTTATGATTTGAACATATGTTTTATGCTAAATTGACCAGTACCTTTGAGGGTTTCTGGACAATATCTGTCATTGTTTTGTTAATTGATTTCGAAAAAAAATATATACATTCATTTGCACAATATCCATGTTGGGAAGTGTTATATATATATATATATATATATATATATAAAGAGAGAGAGATAGACATATAGATATAGACATATAGAGCAGCTCATTGTATTGTGTGATAGCTGACGTCAAAGAAATGAGGATTGGACTCAATATAGCCGATTCTGACCAGTTAAAAATGCCTTGATCGGCCCTGATTGCGATATTTGAGATGGAATCGGGACATCCCTAGAGCAGACGTTATCATATATACTGTATATACTGTATATGTGCACTGCTCTGTACAATGGATATGAGGATTTGGAGCCATCATTAAACAGATAGAGGAAGCATATTGTTCTGTAAGACCTGTCTCCAGTTATCACTAGTAGAAAAAAAGTTTTTGTGATTTAATTCAACTCAAACTATTCTAACTGGGACAAATGATGTGTTTGTTTGACGTGTTTATTTAGCAATTAATTCAACAACTTTGCTCCAGAACAGAAGTTCACAACCTCCCCCCCAACCTGACACTATATCTTTACACTGTATATTACTTGAAATGACAGCATGTCTCCTGGAGGAAATGTGCACCCGGGTGTCAGAAATGAGTGACATTATTCATATTCTGTTCTGAAACCTCTCAGAGCTCCAGCCACAGGCTCCTCTGTGTTCACCCTGACACATCACAAGCTGCCCAACAACTCTGCAGCTCACCTGTCAGTCACAAACTCAGAAAACTCTCAAAATAATTGACAAATATCTGAGCGAACAATCGAGCCGTGCAGAGGCTGAGAGCTCTCACAATGTGCACAGAAACAGGAGATGAAGAGAAGTGCTGCCTCAGCCTTAGACAGAGTATAATATATAAGGTTTTCCATCAGGGAGATAAGCAGCCATATATTTATAGCATATAGCATATATTATAGTCTATCTCATCTCCAGGTGCTAATGAAACCGCCCGCTGATCAAGACCCCGTCTCATCTGCTTCAGCTGGATCCCCCCCTTCTCTGGCTTCCTTTCCTCCGAGGGAAACGCAGTGTGAAATGAAGAGCAGCGTGCCCATTCACGCTCCCTCCAGAGACCGGGTATTTTGGCGATAATGACTTTATCATCTTGTAATACCGGGACTGGCTTCCCCTTTTGTGAGTTCTTAGCGGTGGGCATGTCCACCGAGGCTCAGGTGTTGATTACATTACATATTCCGATGGAGTTTGCTGTTGTTAATGCCATCCAACCGGCATCACGCGTGTGCTGTCGACACTGATCCAGCATGCAAGATCATATCATCGTAACCAAGCACACTGTTCCACACCGCTCACCTCATTATCATTCTCTATCCATAGCCGTGCACACACAACACATGCTCTGCAGAGAGGAAACACTGGAAACATTTTACATCCACCAAATCTTACTTTTTGGCGAGGGCCCTCCTCTCTTCTGGAGTATAATCCAGAGATCCAATTGCTCCCTCTCCTTTTGTTGGCATGAATCCGATTATAGCTATTAGGGCGGTTCGGACTGGAAGAGAAACAGACAAAGAGGAGAAACATTAAAATCAGAGCACGTTCTTCAACGTTCCTGGGTAAAACAGAGAAGGTTAAATCACACGGCGGGCTGCACATGTCGTCATGTTCGGTGCCCGCGTTACATAAGTGGGAGTGATGCTTTGTATTCTGAGCGTAAGCCTGGATTTACCCTGGCCTGCGTGAGGACATCCACCATGTGTCTGTACTCACACATTCTCCAGCTGGCACAGGACACGTTCACAAACCCTTCACCCCGACAGTATGGTGGAGGTCAAGGGTTTGTTTGAGTCTCTGTTATGACTGGCTGTGTTTCAGCTGTGCTCCGGTCCATCGTATATACTGAATGAAGCATCTGGAAGCCCGTTATATCGGCCTGTCTCTGAAAGCCTACTTTAAAGGAAGGTTATCCACAATGGGTTTTATTATATAACCAAACACTGACACTGACAACAGCACATGCACACTAGTATTCTGGATTTGAGTGATACGACCATTTTACCCACAGCACCAAGTCAAAAGATCGGGTCGACGATGTTGGAGAGTTAGCATAATCTGAATGTAGCATCGCCTCAGGAGCTCCATCTAAACCCCCCCCCCCTCCACTCGGGGCTCCTTCCAAGGCAACGCCCCCCCCACACACATGCACGAGCACCGCCGCATCGTAACTACTTCACAGTCACAGAGCGGAGAGAAGACCTCAACTCAACAACGCTACCTCATGACAGTAACCTGTGCAGTGCTACTGCAGAGCTGAGTTTTCTCTTCCATTCTCCAGGAAACGTGCGGCGGCGACGCGCTTTGAGTTCAGGCTGGTGCACGCCAAGGGGAGAGAACGAGCAGGGAGGCAGGGAGGCATCTGATTGGTTCTTTATAACTGGGCGCCGAGGCAGTGATTGGTAGACGTTTTTACAGGATTACAGCAGCTACAGATGACGGATCTTTTCAGGTCCTTTTTCAGAGCTCATCAGTAATGGATCGCTGTCGGGGGGGTAAAGACCATTTCAACCAATATAACAAATAGTGTTTACTGGAGAACATCGTCAACCCTGCCTTTAATCAGAAGGTTAATTATGGTTTTTAATGTACAATTATTTATTATCAGAACAAGTCAGGAGACCTCCACCAGCCGAGCCGGCTAACTTCCTGTTTAGCTCGATGCTAACTTGAACGGGGATAATTAAATAATTCTATCGTGTGGCTCTCAGACTTCCCGATTGTTATCGATCAAATTCTGATAAACGACTCATTTTGCGAGGGTTGTTATCGTAAACTAAAACTGACTCGAAAATAAGCAGTGAAAAATATTTAATATCTAACTATATCTTTTAAGAAAAACTAAATCTAAACTGAAACAATATTGCCTAATTTAAAAAAGTAAAATAAAAAAAATGAAAGTAAATTCCTTTTATTTATATATCACTATAATATATCACGACTGAAAAAAGCACAACGCATGAATTTCCGTCAACTGTCGTGATACTGAACAAAAGAAATTTTGAAAAAAGAAAATTTCGTGCATTTTAAAGTTAAATGCATCAATCTGGTTAAAAAAGAAAGAGGATAGATCTATGAAGAACTTTGTGCTTTAATCATAAACACATTAGTTGTAGGATATCTGAAGATGAGATCATGTACGACTCTCAAACAGTTACAATGACAAACTGGACATAATGAGGCAGCTTTTGAAAAGAATTATGGAGCAGTTAAATTCATTACAATTAATATAGTTTATGGCTAACTTTAACAATTTTTTTCGCAATAAAATACTGATAACGTACACAACTATAGCATCTTTACCCTCAGCCAGCAGCTGGCCCGGCTGTGAAGTGCAGAACTCGGTGCAGTTAACCAGCCAGGCTTCCTGTGGTCATCCCAAAGAGGACGAGACACAACTTTTACACAGCACTTTAAGAACCCAGCAGGGGACGTCGTTGGTAAAAAAGAGGTTTAGAGCAACCTCTGTCTTTGGTTATTGATTTAAAACCTTTTAGTGTTATGAGAGGGAACTAGTGGAGAACCCGTCTCCCACTGAGTTCCCCCTGATTACAAGCAGAACTCAGCAAAGAGGACAGATCGCCAGCAGAGAACCACAAAGAGTTCTCAGTAGAAATAAATGATCAGTTTTGAATCTGGAGGTACGGAAATATGCCCTTCTGCAAATGAAGATCTTCACCATCAGGTGCTCAATAAATATAAGTTATTTTGGAGTGACCAACACTAAGGATATAAGGTTCTTCTTCAGAATGATATATAACCCCAAAATAATTTGAAGATTGTAGCTGATGTTGTGCACAAATATACATTATTATGTACATTTCCATCAGTAGAGCAGCAGGGCCACCTCTGAGTTTAACTGGAAAATACTGTGCATCCACTAATCGTCTTCAGTCACTTCCATTTTGCCAAATGTTTGATTGCCGTTAAGCCACCATCAATGTAACTCAACACTTCCTGCACAGATGTTTCAAAATAAAACCCTGCACCTCCGAATTTCTTCTGTTCTTCTTCTGAACCTTTTCAGGAAGTGTTCAGTTCTATTGATGTCTAAGTGGTATAGAATGAATGAGTGAATGAAACTCAGTGGTGAATGTAACATGCTTCTGTTGTACTGATGGAAGTACTGCTGTGAAAATGCACATCATGTTGCATGTGCAATGTGAGCCATTACAGTATAATTGTACCGGCCTCCAGTGGCGGACTCAAGCTGTCTGAGGGTGTAAAAAATAGGCACCAGCCTATATGGCACTGCATGGTGTTTTCTTCATTTAAGGCCTAGAGGGCACTTCATCATGTTTCTCTGCTGGAAGGACACTTCATCATGTTCAGACTACACTAAAACACTGACTTGTAGCTGGAGAAAGAACTCAGGTCCTGAGCTACATGTTGAGAACTTGTGACGTGTCTTTGAGAAAACTTACTGCTCCAGGAAGGCTGCCAGGTCTCTGGATGGTGGCCAGAGATGCTCAGACAAATCTTCTTCCCAACTTCGAATCTTCCATTCGGCTAGGAGGGAAGGCAATAAACACGATGTAGAGGTGAGTATGTGGGTGGAAATAGATTTATAAAACGTCGAATTCATCCATTATCTGTAACCTCTTATCCCATTCGGGGTCGCGGGGGGGCTGGACCCGATCCCAGCTGACATTGGGTGAAGGCGGGGGGGGGGGGGGGTAAACCCTGGACAGGTCTCCAGACTATCACAGGGCTGACATATAGAGACAGACAACCATTCACACCTACGGGACATTTAGGGTCAACAATGAACCTGCATGTCTTTGGACTGTGGGAAGAAACCTGAGCACCGGAGAAAACCCACGCTAACACGGGGAGAACATGCAGACACGGGGAGAACGTGCAGACACGGGGAGAACGTGCTAGCACGGGGAGACTGGCTAGCACGGGGAGAACGTGCTAGCACGGGGAGAACGTGCTGACACTGGGAGAACGTGCTGACACTGGGAGAACGTGCTGACACTGGGAGAACGTGCTGACACTGGGAGAACGTGCTGACACTGGGAGAACGTGCTGACACGGGGAGAACGTGCTGACACTGGGAGAACGTGCTAACACGGGGAGAACGTGTTAACACGGGGAGAACATGCTAACACTGGGAGAACACGCTAACACGGGGAGAACATGCTAAGGAAGGACCCCATGCCGGATTGGAACCTGCAACCCTCTAGCTGTGAGGCGACAGTGCTAACCACTACACCATCATGCCTGAATAAAACATATATTCTCAAAATATGAGAGAATATTATTACAAGCAGACAGACATGGACGTTTGACGCGTGCATTCTGCAAAGAGTTTTCAAACAATGTATGCAAACTGAAAAAGAAACATTATAAAAAGGACACAGTGAAAACGTGTCTTCAGAGGAGTCACACAGCTGTCTGAATATAATGAGACATCCTCACAGAAGCAGAGCAGTTCCCTCTGACAGCGTGATGACAGACTCTGATCTAAATGTCACTACATGTGTTGACGTGTCGTCCACTCTCCACTCTCTGATCATCTGATTTGACGTCGTCCTGTTACGCTTCAGCGGGAGACTAATGGGATGTGATTGAGACGTTGGTCTTCGTGTGTGTCTTACCGTGAGGAGGATGATGCTGGGGGGCTTCATGGGGTACTCCGGGGGAAGCACGATCCTGCCGTGGTAGACCCCGCCATCGAAATCAGAATCTGGGGGCCCGCGAACGGAGAAGTGCCATTCAAAGAGGTTATCCTGCAAAAAGAGAGAAATGTCACACGTTCATCAGGAGACGCTGAACCTATGACTCCTCATGTCTGTCTGAAGTGTGCAGCGTTACCCCCCCCCCCCACAGCTGTGCTAATCTATTGTTATTCTCATTGGGCAATATCCAACTCATAAAGAAAGTAAAATCATATTTATATGTCTTAAATTATGATTCTGTATAATTTAACCCCTTGTTTTCTCTACCTTTAGAGAATACAAGAATACAATATTGCATACCTCTGTGCAATATAAAAACAAAAATGCCTGTGCAATACTTGTATATATTTACCATACACCATATTTCCTTTATTATTATACTGTATATTTATATATATATTTTTACTTTATTTTATTATGTTATTCTTTGCTACTTAACTTACTGTTTCTTTCTTAATGGAGCTTCCCAGCAAAAAGTATTTCACACGATTGTACCTGTATAACCAGCGTGACAATAAACATCTTGAATCTTGAATCTTTATTTACAGGGTTTTGGAGCGACACTAACTACACGTCTTAGGTAAATCATATCTTTTTATTTTCAGGACAAGGTTCAAGGTTAATTTATTGCCATTCTACAACACAGGGTTGCCAACGAAATGCAAGTTGTAGTTCCTTTATGCTACTCAAGAAAAAAACAAAACTATTTTCATGGTGGAGTACGGAGGATGAGCTGAAGACAGAAGCTGCTCTGTAGTCTGGTGGTATGACAGGCGGATACTTTAATATCCTTTGGGCTCTATACAGGAACATCACCTCACCGATATCACTGATGCTCAGTAGATGGGTACCAACGATGAAGCTTCCTATTACCCCTCTGTAAAAGTTAACAAGAACTTGTCAGGGGAAATATACTTCACCCACAGAATGACCATTTGTATGTCAATTACTCTCCCCCGTGTTACCTTGAATTCTTGAAGAAAAGTTTGTTTTTCTCACATGCCTCCACGGTGAACGAAGAATCAAAAGACGGAGAAAAGTCTTGATGAATTGAAGTAAAGGGAGGCCGTCTTTAACAACAGCAAAACTACATCAAAACATCTGTTTAGAAACTCTCACACAACTGGTGCAAAATAATCCAAGTCTCATTTATCCAGTCGGATGCTCACTACTTCCCAATCACATGCAACTCACTGCATGAGTCCGAAAATGTATTAAACAGTCAGGTTTTAGTGAAGATGCATGTGATTGGGAAGTAGTGAGCATCCGACTGGATAAATGAGACTTGGATCATTCTGCACCAGTTGTGTGAGAGTTTCTAAACAGATGTTTTGATGTAGTCTTGCTGATGTTTAACGCAGCCTCCATTTACTTCAATTCATCAAGATTTTTATCCACTTATTGACTCTTCGTTCACCGTGGAGTACTGAGAGAAAAACAAAGTTCTCTTCAAGAATTCGAGGTAACCCGGGGTGAGTGATTGACATACAAACGGTCATTCTGTGGGTGAAGTATTCCTTTAAGTTTCTGAGCTTTCTTTACCAGGGTGGAGATGTTTCTCTGTGATGCTGATTCCCAGGAACCGAAAACTGTTCTCTTGCTCCACCTCAGCTTCATTGACGTAGACATCGGTGTGTGTCGTTGCCTCCTCTTTTCTAAAATCAGCCACTCGGTTTTGCTGTTGTTGAAGTTGTTATCTGAGCACCACTAGATTGTTGATTTCCTTTACTCGCTCAGGCTGCAGGTAATCAAACTTGACTCCTGACTCTAGCCTCCAAACATCACCAGTAACAATGCACGTTAATGTTCGCTATGGAAGTTTTTCATCTAGTGACACATTCCCCTACAGTAGGTGTCCCTCTCTCCTCACTCACTCAGCCTCCCCGCCTCAGTGTGCAGGTATGTGTGTGATGTTTTTCTGTCTTCATACATTTTGAAGCAAACAGGGTCAACTGGGTTTAAAGAGGCCAGAAGTTTAGCCAGATTTACGTTACATTACATCCACTCAACAACACTGTTGTCCAAAGTAACAAACAATTTTTCCCTTCACACATCAGGAGCAATCTGAGGTTCAGCATCTTGCTCAAGGACACTTTGACATGTAAATACTGTTAGTAGGAACTTGGGATTGAACAACCTGGTTAATGGCCAACCAGCACCTGAGCTCCACTACTGCTGCCAGAGTATTTAAATCACTTTATTTGGAGCTAAAACTGAACGTGGAACCCAAAATGTTGGTAATAATACCTCTGCTACTTACTCTTATGTTGTGATGTCTCCACACCTAACTGCACAATGTTGTTATTATTACTGATAGAAATTATGGACTAAACTAAAGCGTTAAAATAACATCCAAGATGTATGAAACCAGAATTTCCTAAAACTAAAAATGCCTTCTTCTTGTATTGACTTTGCATCTTCACAAAAGATGCTCTATTAGACTATACAGGATGGGGAACGGTCCTAAAGTAAAGTAATTAACTAAGCAGATAGCGGCACCATACAGGCCCTGCAGCCCGGTGGTGTCCTGTGGTGAACTTACCTCCAGCGGCTGGGCGTGGTAATGCTCTGTGGGATCCCTCAGTTCAGCAGCCTCTTTCATCAGCCTCTTCACCGCTGCTCATTCAACGGAAACAAAGACACAAGAAAGCTGAGGTCAGTTCCTTCAGGGTCAAACAGGGTTCACATCTTCTTCATCATCATTGCAGCTCACATGTTCATTACATTACATCCTACCGCACTTTATATTGTTTAACTCAGTACATGTTTACATCTTACCGCACCTTATTTACATCCTACCGCACCTTATTTTTCAGATATATCATTTCTTGTGATTTATCTACTGCACTACTGATTCATGTGCAATATCTGTACTATTATTACTGTGCAATAACTACTATCGTGATTGTACTGTATACTGCCTTGACCGTATTGTAATTGTATTGTATATATTGTATCATAGGTCAACATTTTTAGTTATATATATATATATATATATATATATTTACTTTTCTTTTTTAGATATATATATTTACTTATTTTATAGTAGTTTAGGTTAAACTTGTATTGAACAAGGTTTTATATTGCTTTTATACTGTATGTTATGTGTGATTGCACCATCAGGACTGCTTCAAATTTCGCTGTACCCTGTGTAGTGACAATAAAGGAATCTTAAATCTTGAATGTTCAGTGTCCACCACACTGCCTTGTGTGTGTGAAACCATACAATTACACCCAAATCAACAAGTGTACAGGCCAACGTTCCTGATCTCCAGAAGTCGAGGCTGCTCCTCTGGGTAACGGACATTAACACATAGATGGAAAGATGAGAAGATCATGAAGAGGGACACGGCTCCATACAACGGCAAGTCTCTACTAAAAATCACACAGACTGTCTCACCCACTCAAACAGCTATAGAGTAAAAAGGCTCCATCAAATGTGCAATCCAAACATCTTGCTTTAAAACCACCTTTGGCACTTTCTTTAGTTTCTTTTCAACTATTCAACAAGTCACAGTCTCCCACTAAGCCCTTCATGTGTGGACTACATACATACTGCATGATTAAATCAGGAGTCTTTGATTATGAAACAGGTTTCAACACTTGAGAAGCAGTTAAAAGTTCCTTGTACTAATTTTAAGTAACTTTTTCAGCAAAAATGCCACAATTTACTGCTTCCAGTTTGTCAAATATGAATATTTTCCAGTTTTCTCAGGTTTTTGTGACGGGGGGGAACTGACCAAATGATGAATGGACTGATCACGAAAGTGATTGTCAGTTAATCAATAATGAAAATAATAGGAGAAGGCGACGTGAGGTATCTCTTGAAATTAGTTTTTAACATAGGACAGAAGCTGCTGTTGTGACTGGAGAGAGAAATGTCATCCCACCGTTGTGGACCCAGGAGGGAACTTTGAAAAGGCCGATTGATTTGCTGTTCTGATGTCTGCTGTGACTGTGGAGGAAAGACTGGAGGACGACACGTGTTGCATTACTTAGAGAGTGTGAGGAGGTGAGTGAAAGCTGTGGAGGTTTAATCCCTGTCAGCGTGTCTACATCTTTCTAGGTGTTTTTATCTTATTGTTGGGTTCCTATACTTTTTCCATTTCACAATTCCAGAGTTTATTTATGACCTTAAATCCTCACCTGCATTAAAACATTTCAGTCTTAACTAAATGTTCTATATGCTGATGGAACAGTAGGTGGTATTATTATTTGCAAACTAGGCCGTCACTACGGATTTTTCCTTCAGAACAAACGCAAAACATTTAGTGAAGTGTTTTGGCTCTACAAGCCCAGTTAATATGTCATTATGTGAGCTGGGAGTCTGGGACACATCAGCAGCATTTTTTGCATATTTTTGTAGACCTTTGCAGAACACTAAGCCTGTGTGGACTACATACTGTACATACTGCATGATTAAATCAGGAGTCTTTGATTAAGAAACAGGTTTCAACACTTGAGAAGCAGTTTAAAGTTCCTTGTACTAATTTTAAGTCACTTTTTCAGCAAAAACGCCACAATTCACTGCTTCCAGTTTGTCAAATATGAAAATGTTCCAGTTTTCTCAGGTTTTTGTGACGGGGGAATTGACCAAATGATTAATGGACTGATCACGAAAGTTATTGTCAGTTAATCAATAATGAAAATAATCATTGGTTGCTGTTATAATAGTGCAGATAAGCCCACCCTCCCTGGATGAATATAATCCATCGATGGTGTAAATACATTTTGTGAACTTGTAACTCAAGGCAGGAAGAGAGTAACGTTGTGTTTAAGGGGTCGATCTCTACCCATGGTGGGGCTTTGTGAGTTTATGTGCAGACGCAACATAGTCTGAGAAACATCTGCTGTCTTTAACCCTTATGTCAGACTCAGGCCTGCTGTGTTAATCTGAACACAAACAACCTCATCAGGAAGGATGGTTACACAAGTCCAGCTGATGATGGTGGTGATGATGACTGCAGGGGGGATGGGGGGGTTTAATCAGTGCCCTGGCAGTAAAGGACATAAAGATGCTCCTTGATGTAACGCTGACTACCAGGCTGCAGCTAGAGAGTCCTCACAGTGAGGCCATATCAGAGTCCATCCAGGGCAAAGCCTTGGGTTAAACATCCCATAATGCTTTAGCACAAGGTCATGAGTCTCAACAAGAGGCCCAATGTCACCGTCTCAGCCTCGTGTTGAAAAATCGGAGAGCAAGGTCAGTTTGCTTGCTTTTGCTCTTTTGTGGGCTCCTGGAGCTACCAGCTACCGGCTAGCGGCTACCAGGTACCAGTTACCAGGTACCGGCTACCGGTTACCGGCTACCCGCTACCGGCTACCAGCTACCAGGTAACAGCTACCAGCTACCAGGTACCGGCTACCAGGTAACAGCTACCAGGTACCAGCTACCAGCTACCAGCTACCAGGTACCAGGTACCAGCTACCAGCTACCAGGTACCGGCTACCGGCTACCAGGTACCAGCTACCAGGTACCGGCTACCGGTTACCGGCTACCCGCTACCGGCTACCAGCTACCGGCTACCAGCTACCAGGTAACAGCTACCAGCTACCAGGTACCGGCTACCAGCTACCAGCTACCAGGTACCAGCTACCAGCTACCAGCTACCAGGTACCAGGTACCAGCTACCAGCTACCAGGTACCAGCTACCAGCTACCAGCTACCAGGTACCAGCTACCAGCTACCAGGTACCAGCTACCAGCTACCAGGTACCAA
The DNA here is from genome assembly GCA_916701645.2 of Sebastolobus alascanus. Lineage (NCBI taxonomy): Eukaryota > Metazoa > Chordata > Actinopteri > Perciformes > Sebastidae > Sebastolobus > Sebastolobus alascanus. The sequence goes on from CAKAOJ020000308.1 coordinate 635,071, forward strand.
CTACCAGCTACCAGGTACCAGCTACCAGCTACCAGGTACCAACTACCAGGTACCAGCTACCAGCTACCAGCTACCAGGTACCAGCTACCAGCTACCAGGTACCAGCTACCAGCTACCAGGTACCAACTACCAGCTACCAGCTACCAGGTACCAGCTACCAGCTACCAGCTACCAACTACCAGCTACCAGCTACCAGGTACCAGGTACCAGCTACCAGGTACCAGCTACAAGCTACCGGCTACCGGCCACCGGCCACCAGCTACCAGGTACCGGCTACCAGGTACCAGCTACCAGGTACCAGCTACCAGGTACCAACTACCAGCTACCAGCTACCAGGTACCGGCTACCAGGTACCAGGTACCAACTACCAGCTACCAGCTACCAGGTACCAGCTACCAGCTACCAGCTACCAGGTACCAACTACCAGCTACCAGCTACCAGGTACCAGGTACCAGCTACCAGGTACCAGCTACCAGGTACCAGCTACAAGCTACCGGCTACCGGCCACCGGCCACCAGCTACCAGGTACCGGCTACCAGGTACCAGCTACCAGGTACCAGCTACAAGCTACCAGGTACCAACTACCAGCTACCAGCTACCAGGTACCGGCTACCAGGTACCAGCTACCAGGTACCAGCTACCAGCTACCAGGTACCAACTACCAGGTACCAGCTACCAGCTACCAGGTACCAACTACCAGGTACCAGCTACCAGGTACCAGCTACCAGGTACCAGGTACCAGCTACCAGCTACCAGCTACCAGGTACCAGCTACCAGCTACCAGGTACCAACTACCAGCTACCAGCTACTAGGTACCAGCTACCAGCTACCAGGTACCAACTACCAGCTACCAGCTACCAGGTACCAGCTACCAGGTACCAGGTACCAGCTACCAGGTACCAGCTACCAGGTACCAGCTACAAGCTACCGGCTACCGGCCACCGGCCACCAGCTACTAGGTACCAGCTACCAGCTACCGGGTACCGGCTACCAGCTACCAGGTACCAACTACCAGCTACCAGCTACCAGGTACCAGCTACCAGGTACCAGGTACCAGCTACCAGGTACCAGCTACCAGGTACCAGCTACAAGCTACCGGCTACCGGCCACCGGCCACCAGCTACTAGGTACCAGCTACCAGCTACCAGGTACCGGCTACCAGCTACCAGCTACAAGCTACCGGCTACCGGCCACCGGCCACCAGCTACCAGGTACCAGCTACCAGCTACCGGGTACCAGCTACCAGGTACCGGCTACCAGCTACCAGGTACCAGCTACCAGGTACCAGCTACCAGCTACCAGGTACCGGCTACCAGCTACCAGCTACAAGCTACCGGCTACCGGCCACCGGCCACCAGCTACCAGGTACCAGCTACCAGGTACCGGCTACCAGCTACCAGGTACCAGCTACCAGGTACCAGCTACCAGCTACCAGGTACCAGCTACCAGGTACCAGCTACAACCTACCGGCTACCGGCTACCGGCCACCGGCCACCGGCTACCAGCTACCAGGTACCAGCTACCAGCTACCGGGTACCAGCTACAAGCTACCAGCTACCAGCCAGCAGCTACCTGCTACCGGCCCGCTGCAAGAGGACAACAAGATGGGGCTGAAAATCAGAAAGTAATTGAAAAAAAGGAAAGCGGAACTAAGAAGTATTCATGTAGGCAAAATTGGTTTGGAATCCAATCCGGTGGGTGTTGAGCTGGAAATGGAGAGTGTGAAATGAACACAGGAGAAAGAGGACGAAGGGCAGCAGAGGGGATGGGTGAGGGGGTGGGAGGGCAAATAACAGGGAGGAAGGCGAGGTTAGCTGAGAGGATGTGCAGGCTGCAGGGTGAGGGAAGCAGTGGAGCAGAGAGATGGCCTGACACCACGCAGCTTTCAGGGCACGTGTTCTTTCTGACTCTGCCCGAGGATAGACACTCTTCAGTGGAGATGTGAACCAGCCACAGTAATCCCACAGTGGACACACAAGGAGTCTGAATGTGTGTGTTTACAAGGCTTCCCCCGCCTTCTCCTGTTTGTGCAGGGGGTCATGGAGCGCTTGCAGTCTTAAAACTATGAAGACAATACGGCAGATAAGAAACTCAACTCAACCTCTGTGCAGAGACCTGCTACAGATCGAAACAAACCTCATGTTTGGCAGTTTTGCTTTACAAAAACCTTTCAACCTTTCAGACAACTGTATCCCGGGGTGATGAAACTCGTAAAGGTCTTCAAGTTATATAACAGGAAAGGAGCCAGGGTGTCTGCCATTGGTCTTTAATGCAAAACTCTGCCCACATGTGCCAGCTGACAGAGATGTCTGCTTCACTGAGCTGAGCTACATCTCCATCAGACTGATGAAATAACCTGCTTGGAAGATGTGCTTGAGCATGATGGCATGTACCTTTAATGTTGTTCTCTCTGCTCTCACTAGACATGCACACATACATTAGTCCACCTTCATCAAAGACAATCTGTTGAGTTTTCTGAAAATGTTAAGCTTCAACAGAAACCCAAAATACAACAAAGCTGTTTGGCCATGCGGCCGTGCACATTAGGGCCAACGAATGAAATAACAGACAGGAAGCTTAACTGTGCAGTGATCTATGAACAACATGCTGCTGCAGCGCTCCACAGTGTGAGCTCCATCCATCCATCCTCGGCAACATTACATTTCATATTCACAAATGCTGAGCCAGCTGTAGGCGAGGTGGTCTTGTTGAAAAGACTGACCCACAATCGGAAGGTCACAAGTGTGACCTTAGGGTGTTTTCACACTTGGTCCCTTTCAGCCCTCCAAACGAACTCAGAGCGATGAGTCAGCATTTTTTGCGTCTATGTGAAAACTCCAAAAGAACTCAGACTCTGAAATGAACCGTACTCAGACCTCCTCGGGAGGTGGTCTGAGTACGGTTCGATTCAAGTCCACGTTGCGGTTCACTAACTCTGTGCATTGTGAACACAGAGCGCTTCAGGTTCACTTTGCCTTTTGCCGTCGTATTTTAGCCCTCTAGAGTTGCCGTAGACAGATCACACACGCTTGCACACTGTGATGCTCGGAAAAAAACACAGAACAATGGCCGCTAGAGGACGAGGAGTAGTTTGGACCGAAGAAGAAACTACTGCACTTCTCCAGATATGGAACCAAGAACACATCAAACGGCAGCTGTCTACAACGCACAGAAACGCTGAGGTTCTCATCCAATTTTCAGTTCATATGAAAGCGAGGGGCTTCATTAGCACTGCAGTGCCGTGTCAAAGTAAAAAAACTACGTCAAAAATACTTTATCACACGCAATAAAATGAGAAAACAGCACATCTAATTCTGTGATGTTCATTTAACAGTTCAAGCTGACAGCAGCTCCTGTGAGATGTTGTAGGCTGAGTGGTATATTATATATAATAGTTTAGACTGAATACCTAAATATCAATCACAATAACTGGATGATGATTACATCATGATGATTAAATCCCTTATTGAATCCAATTAAGCCGAGTTCACACTACAAGAGCTTCAAAGTGGTCAGATCACTGTACCGTTCTCACTACACAACCTGCTGAAGTCGCTGTGCTTTTCACACGTTTTGTCCCGAATACATGCGAGAAGTGAGGAGCGTGGTCGTGCTGGTTGATGTTATGTTCACATAACAGCCTGTTTCCACACGTCTTCACTATTTAGATCAGTCACTGTGTTATTCATGCAAACATCCAACACCCTATAGGTGCAACAACAACAACTTTGGTCCGTGTTGTAAATGCAACACATAGTCAGTTCTTTTTCCTTCTCTTATTTCAGGAAAATAGTTCACCGAAATGTGTTTCTGAAAACATTTGAAGAGAGAAATAATCTGTGTTGATGAATCTGTCTTTATTTTAGATCGACAACATTTATTTTAAAAGATTCTCGAGAGGCGGCGAGTCGCATCGGACGCCCGTGATTTACATAAAGTAGACTAGACCTCAACTTTATGCAAATGAGGAACGGCCATCGCGACGCTCCGTCTCTCGAATCTCGCCGCCACGCTACCAGAATGCATTGCACGGCTGCTTACATAGACATTGAATGGGAAGCGTGGAAAGGACGGAGCCTGTGGACACGTTTGATTAGCCTGCTAGATATCTGGAATGTGTCTGCGATGCATCGGCGAGCCTCTCGGCCCGCGTCTTTGAGCGGTTTATGCGTAGTGCTCGAGTGTCGTTGTGCGAGCGGCGAGCCAACGCCATTCTGCCTCCGATCTGATCTGGGGCTCCAAAATCTGTCAGCGGGTGTAAAATCAGGACTAAAGTCGTCAGTGTGAACTAGGCGTTACGTTTAACTTTCAACATTCAAATGTGACTTAAGTTATAAATAAAGATTAGGTCTGTAATCACCTGTAATGTTCACAACCTGTAGCTACAGCCTGGAGATATGAATGTTTGATAAAAATGTATCTGACACACTGAATTTCCCGGTGACGTCTACTTCCTCTCAGTAAGTAGACTATTTTTCTTGTTTACTTGTTGCTTTAAATACTGGAGGTCTCAACATTAAGTTGAGAAGTCTTTGGAGTACAGACACCAGCTTGCAGAGAGCACATTAACCAGAGAGCAGCCAAGCGTTTTAACATCAGCTACATGTGATATAATCTACGATGTTTGTCCCTTTACCCGGGACAGAGATGGTCAGCAGCAGATAAAAACCAGAAGCTGCTACCTGAATGTTTCCTACACTAATGTTGTTCTGCTAACAGAAAGTGAAGAGAGATAATAGATTTGTTCACATCTGCACTTGGTGAAATCAAAGCATTTTGTTAATCAGGAAGATTTTGTGTTAAACTGAACATCAGTTTAATCATTTTGTATGTGATTTTACAAATAATGAGACTGGAAAAATAGTCATATATATTGCAATATTAATTTCAGCCCTAATTTACACATGACTATTTGTAGAAATGATCATTAGGAACACTCACATATGAATGTGTTTTTATTCTACCCTGCTAGAACAGTTTAATAAGCACAAATATTCACATTACTATTCAGTTTTATAGGCCAGGAAAAGATGATGATTAATGCATTAGCATATTATCCACTCCTGATATCCAATCTCATATCACAATATCAATATCAAATCAAAGTTTATATTGATGCAGACGCACTGATCCAAATTAAAGAGCCTGAAATATTCAGTCTGACGGAAGGTCTCGGGATGCTCAAAACTTGGTATAATGAGATAACAATAAAGCAGAAAAAGTTTCATTTTTGATTATCCAGCTCAGACTGTGTGAAGTTGTTTCTCATGCTGAAGAAAAATGACAGACAACCGCTGTGTGCAGACAAACCCTGAACATTGATAAGGAGACGGGCACCTTTAATGTTTGGCACTAACGTACCAGTATTTATCATCCTTAGAGTTCCTATATATTATATATAACACCAAAAATGTACAAGCAGCTGGCATCTGGGGGTGCAAGGATCAGAACAAAGTGTCCTCAAGATGTTCCTGAGACCTCAGAATTGTTATGCAAGAGAGAAGAAGAGAAGAAGAGAGAAGAAGAGAGAAGAAGTGGTGCTTGGAAAAGAAATAATAACCAAGGAGAGAGGAAGAGACAGCAATTAGAGTGAAAAGAGGAGATAAGGAGGAATCAGCTGGGAGAAGGTAACGTGAGGTTTCTCTTGAAATTAGTTTTTAACATACGACAGAAGCTGCTGTTGTGACTGGAGAGAGAAATGTCATCCCACCGTTGTGGACCCAGGAGGGAACTTTGAAAATGCCGATTGATTTGCTGATCTGATGTCTGCTGTGACTGTGGAGGAAAGACTGGAGGAGGACACGTGTTGCATTGCTTAGAGTGTGAGGAGGTGAGTGAAAGCTGTGGAGGTTTAATCCCTGTCTGCGTGTCTACGTCTTTCAAGGTGTTTTTATCTTATTATTGGGTTCCTATATTTTTTCCATTTCACAATTCCAGAGTTTATTCATGAGCTTAAAACATTTCAGTCTTAACTAAATGTTCTATATGCTGATGGAACAGTAAGTGGTATTATTACTTGCAAACTAGGCCGTCACTCTACAGAGTTTTCCTTCAGAACAAATACAAAACATGTAGTGAAGTGTTTTGGCTGTACAGGCCCAGTTAATATGTAATTATGTGTGCTGGGAGTCTGGGACACAATCAGCAGCATTTTGCATATTTTTGTAGACCTTTGCAAAACACAGCAACTTTTCAAACTTTGCAAATGAACTCCCCCTACTTCAGGCTGAACGATCTGAGAAAAAGTATTTTCTATAATCAAAACATTTCTTGTTTCTAAATGAACAGAATCAGATAAAATAAGTTAGAGGTTGTTGTACTTCGGCACATCTGTGCCTGAAGCTAAATGCTATCATCAGTATTCTAACATGCTCACAATGACAAGATGTTTAGCAGGTATAATGTTCACTATCTTAGTTTAGCGTGTTAGCATGCTAACATTTGCTAATTAGTACTAAACACACTGAACAGCAAACTCTAAATTTGACCTTGTAGTCCGTCACTCTTTGGTACTTGCTGTCATTTCATTACTGGCTCTTAATTAAGAACTGAGAGCAGCTTGGTGCGTTTCCCCTCTTGGCCAATCAGAGTGTGACGGTGCTCTCTTTAGGGCTTCAGAGAGGGGGGGAACTGCACACCCAGGGCCTTCTGATCCTTCCCCGACCTAATGCAGAACTCATTTAGCAGATTCAGCCAGAAACGATGGAATGAAATTAGACTCAAAATGATCACAAATATGTATTACATGATCTACAAATGACAACTAGAATATACAAATGTACAACGATTTGTGCGTAATTGTGGGTACTCATTAAAAGGCCTGTTCCAATCTACACACATACCAATTCATTTTAAACACGTTTAAAACAGTTTAACAAATGCTAAATATACTACGGGACACACAAGTAACTCCCAAGTTGCAAAACTCTGGTGATATGGTTAAGGTTAAGGTTAAGGTTAAGGTTAAGGTTAAGGTTGAATAAGGTTAGGCACAGACCACGAATGGTTAAGGCAAAATATTGTTTTTCATACACTTGTCAATTTTAAGATTTTGGGCTATTTTGTCTTCTTTCAGACTAGTGGAAAACATCCAAAATACACATTTAGGTGTTTATTTTCTACACTTTGTTTATTTGCATTTGTAGATTTCTCCTAAATTCACCAAAAGTTACCATTAGATAACTCCTCATTTGCACAATTAAAAATAAAATTTCCGAAAACTTGTAATACAAAAATAATTGTCTTAATGTGAGTAATCAACTGGGAAAGATCTATGGTGATATCTATTAGTTAACATGTTGTACCCTGTTCACCTGTAGTGTCTTCATATGGAATTTTACAATCCATATCTTTAAGGGCCGTTTCCTCTAAATTAGGTTTTTCTCAGACTCTGAGCCAGAAATATCCACTTCAGCAGCTCTAACATCAACCAAACTTCCCAGTTTCATTCCTCTCTATATTCTGAAGGTTTATTCAGAGGGATTTGTTCATATATCATTCCCAGCCTGATTTATACAACATTTTATTCATAAAAACATGGCAAAAATAGATTGTTTTATGGTTTTTGACAGTATTTTCTGGTGGCTTTTCCCAGCAGAAGAACAAGTCCATCACCTAGCAGACATCTTATTTACATCATATATTTACATTTATAGGCTACTGTATAGAGTGAGTATAGTTGGTAAATGTATGTGCTCTAACTGAGGGGTGAAAAGCTATTCTGTCTATTTAGAAAACCGTCTTTCCCACTTTGAAATTACACACGATTTCACCCAAAGCCAAGATGTCCCAGTTTTCCGACAAAGAGCAAAGCAATACAGTGCAGTAAATATAATATACACTTAAATGGATATCGATTTTTTTAGGTGGCATTGTTAATCATGTATAATTAAATTGCAGCTCTTGCAATTAGACAATCACACTCTTTGAAATTGTGATGTTGATAACAATTATGAATCATTCAGCCCTTTTCCTACTTCTCTGTTGGTTCCCAGCCTGAGGGAAAGGTATACATTATATATTATATATTATATATATACACATTACAGTGCAGTGAATGGCTCAGAGTTACTATGCGTCTGTCAGGATGTATTGTATACAGTGAGTTCAACTTCAGTGTATGGTACATGCCTGTTGCCCAAAGCAACAACAAGCCCGATGTGTGGCCTAAGTAGTCCTGACAGCCCAGGGAATATATATATATATATATATATATATATTAGGGCTGTCAATCGATTAAAAATATTTGATCGCACGATTGTCCTAGTTAATCGTGATTAATCGCAAATTAATCCCACATTTATTTATCCGTTCTAAATGTACCTTAAAGGGAGATTAGTCAAGTATTTAATCCTCTTATCAACACGGGAGTGGACAAATATGCTGCTGTATGCAAATGTATGTATATATTTATTATTGTAAATCAATTACCAACACAAAACAATGACAGATATTGTCCAGAAACCCTCACAGGTTCTGCATTTAGCATAAAACAATATGCTCAGATCATAACATGGCAAACTGCAGCCCAACAGACAACAACAGCTGTCAGTGTGTCAGTGTGCTGACTTCACTATGACTTGCCCCAAACTGCATGTGATTATCATAAAGTGGGCATGTCTGTAAAGGGGAGACTCGTGGGTACCCATAGAACCCATTTACATTCACTGATCTGGAGGTCAGAGGTCAAGGGACCCCTTTGGAAATGGACATGACAGTTTTTCCTCGCCAACACGTAGCGCAAGTTTAGTATGACTTAGTATGGTTGGTACTAATAGATTAGGTTTTCTAATTTCATCATCTATCTATATATATGCATCTAATCATCCTGCATAATGTACAGATATACTTATTATTTCTTACTTCCTAAAACCAAAGTTAGTGGTGTTTTTTCTTTATTTTAGAGTTTTATAAATCCCAACATTCTAGAAAATACTGGTGGTAGGGGTGAGAAAGAAAGTCACTTTTAGGTGGGTCGGTGAGACTGAGAGAGAGCTATAGCTGAGAGTTATTCAGCTTAAAAGACTCTCTCTATCTTCGAGGCCACCAGCTAGTCATGATTTTCTACTTGGGGGATCCATCAGTGCCCTGCAGAGTGGAATCAGGAGGCCTCAGAGATGTGAGAGGCTATCAGGGCTGGACAGACACTTCAGAATGAAAGATGAGCCACTTTAAAGAGTCGGCTCGGTGCCTCTACCTAGAGCATCTTCTGGGATGGAGGCGGGCAGCTCCGGCTTTGATGGCAGCTCACACTGAGCCTCGGACTCCTCGGGTCATGGACAAGACGTCTCGGTGTCAAAACCAAATCTCACAGGGTGATGTCTGATGTCCCACGTCAGTCTGCCTACCCAGCCATCCATCGTCACAACTTCTATGTACTGACTACAAATGTTGTAGTTCTGGTCAAATTGGTTATGATAATACCATAATCAGATACCAATACTGGTATTTGTGAGTATAAAACCAACCATGTTGTTTTCTCCTAAACCTAACGAAGTGGTTTTGTTGCTGAAACCTGAGCAAGTATATTGCACGTTTACTGCAACCGTAAGGGGACGCCAAGATGTCTGACAAGGCTTCAGGATGTGACGAGTTGGGATGAGAATGTTTTATTTACTGCACATAATGTTATCATAACCATAGAAATGACGGCCAAAACTACAAAGACCAAAGTTGTAAAAAAAAACCTGGAATCATCCTTTAAAACAAAAAAGTAATAAACTGGGTCCAAAAATGATGCATCAATCATCAAATTCCAGTAAAATCCATAACAATCATCTACTACAGTGACATTTTAGGATGGTTATATTTAAATCTCAAACATTTTCATTTAAATAAATGTCTGTTAAGCCATCATCGATCGCCAAATGAGGCAACACAATTGTGACTGAGTCTATGGCCCACTGATGAAAGTATTGCAGACAAAAAAACAGAAAAAAAATGGAATAATAACTTGAATGTCACCACAGTTCATAATACTGCAGATATGTAGATATTGGCAATACTTTCATCGGTGTTACCTCATTTGGCTATAGATATTGACTTAACAGACATTTCTTCGAGATTGCGACTTTAAATATCTCCACAATGTGTTGTTGTGAAAACTTTGTCTCAGCGGACCATTTTCCAATGTCTTTGACCATGTCACATTTAAATGAAAGCAGAGCATGTTGCTGACTGGCTGCCTGACTCAATAGTCTCCGGAGAGAACAAGAGTCTAAACCTTTATGTTCAAGTGTGTGTGTGTGTGTGTGTGTGTGTGTGTGTGTGTGTGTGTGTGTGTGTGTGTGTGTGTGTGTGTGTGTCAGGGGAGCGGGCTTTGAATATGGTTGCACTTGATAACGAGCACAATCTAAATGTGTACTTGCCTCCATCATGAGAAGTCAGGTTTACCTTTCATCTGATAAAGTAGTTGAAGTTGGTATGATTTAAACAGTTTCACTTCATTGAATAATCAGTCACTTAGACACATGCTTTGTTGTTTAACACAGGACACAGCACAATTTTATCCTGTAGTTTTGTTGCCTAAACCCAACCAAGTGGATCTTTTCCTAATCCTAACTAAGTAGTTTTATTTTGAAAAGACTGGAGCGTAAATTGAAAAGTGGGTCACTTGTTGAAGGTTGTGCTGAACGTAAATTATTTACGGTTCCGGGACAGTGGTGAAAAAAGTGAACCTGGATTCTCACTGTCAATTATAGTTGATTATATAATTAATTAAACTTGTACATCAGACTGGACCGGCAAAACCGGAAAATCGACCCAACCCAAGCATTACAGAGAAGAAGTCTGACATCACGTCTGATGAGCGACACTGGAGTAGAAAACAGAAAAGTCAGCCAGTGCTACATTGTTAAGCAGCTCAGTTTTGGCTTGTGAGCAAAAACAAGAAAAACATGTTTCCAAGCAGGTGAAGTATGAACAGTATCTGTTCGGAGCAGTAATCCTATAAGAGTGGCTGCTCCCTGTGACTATTCAACCACTAACTTACAAACCCTTTACCTAAAGGGCACATTACTTCCTGCATTGGGACTGTATGTAGATGGTACGCTGCACACTTCTCCAGTATGAACGTACTGTAACTCCTAGGGATGCTGTACTGGAAGAGGAGAGGCATTCAGCACAGCATCCTCTTAACACCACTGTCCCTGCCGGTGCCTGGATGCACTGTGACAGGCGCTCCAGTGCTCCAGATCTCATGCCCATTTTTGTCTCTTCCTTCCGGTAACAGTAAGCAGAGATGACAAGGAAAAGCCCTTTCCCACACAAGTGCCTCTCTGGTGGGTTTGCAGAGGTCCGGTCACTGGCCCAAGGCGATAGGGTGATAATCCCTGTGTGCCAAATCATCTTATGTAACATATATTTTGAGTGTTTGCCACTGGCAATGATTCGTAGTTGGTCCAGAGGGGAAAGAGGAGACACTATTGCGTAATAACAAACCAACTTTACAGATGTGAAAGGCACAGAGCACAGACAAAAGGAGGGAAAAGACTCCTCCAAAGTCTGAGCACTCATTACTGCTCTTCTGTTTCTGATGTTTCCACCACATCCAGCTGAAAGGTAAAGCCAGGAGTACTAAGGAGAACTTATTCTACCCTTTCAGTGAGATACAGTAAGGAAGGATGGGATATAGTACATGATATACACCAGACAGTGCATAATATAGATATAATTTACAGCACTATGAATGAGAAGAAAAATAAATATGAAAAAAAATATATATATGAAATTATAGGGAAAACATAAATAAATACAAGCCTGGCCTATATCTTATCTAAACAGAGACAACAGCAAATTTAATATGAATAAAAAACAACTGATAAATGCATTTTACAGGCCAGTTTGCAGACATTAAAGGAACAATATGTAGGACTGACCGCTAGCGTTTTAAATGGGTAACAGCAGTCCAAATCCAAAACATTGGAGCTGTGGCCCGTCTGCTCCTCCGGTGTGACTGATAGCAGTTAGCGTGTGTTATGTCCGGTTCAGACTACACGATATCAGCCCGATTACAGCCCGATTACAGCCCGACACGGCCGTCGTAGGGTGTCGACCCGGATCGGGAACGATAAATGAGTGTCGTTTGCGAAAATCGATCGTTTTATCTCGTGTAGTGTGTCATAGTACACGACAACCGACGCCGCGGAGTCACAGCCATCGCGCGGTCGTCACGGCTTGCTAACTCCTCCTCCCATCCCTCTCTCCTTTAACTCCTCCTCCCAGCCCTCTCTCCTTTAACTCCTCCTCCCAGCCCTCTCTCCTTTAACTCCTCCTCCCATCCCTCTCTCCTTTAACTCCTCCTCCCATCCCTCTCTCCTTTAACTCCTCCTCCCATCCCTCTCTCCTTTAACTCCTCCTCCCAGCCCTCTCTCCTTTAACTCCTCCTCCCATCCCTCTCTCCTTTAACTCCTCCTCCCATCCCTCTCTCCTTTAACTCCTCCTCCCATCCCTCACTCCTTTAACTTCTCCCATCCCTCTCTCCTTTAACTCCTCCTCCCATCCCTCTCTCCTTTAACTCCTCCTCCCATCCCTCTCTCCTTTAACTCCTCCTCCCATCCCTCTCTCCTTTAAACTCCTCCTCCCATCCCTCTCTCCTTTAACTCCTCCTCCCATCCCTCTCTCCTTTAACTCCTCCTCCCATCCCTCTCTCCTTTAACTCCTCCTCCCATCCCTCTCTCCTTTAAACTCCTCCTCCCATCCCTCTCTCCTTTAACTCCTCCTCCCATCCCTCTCTCCTTTAACTCCTCCTCCCATCCCTCTCTCCTTTAACTCCTCCTCCCATCCCTCTCTCCTTTAAACTCCTCCTCCCATCCCTCTCTCCTTTAACTCCTCCTCCCATCCCTCTCTCCAGCCTCGGTCTGGGTCTCATTCACATGAACAGAGGAAGGGATATAAATCTGGATTCAGCTATTAGTGCGTTTTACAACTTTAGGACCTAATGATTTAAATAAGGACTATTAGAGTGTTCATACTGGGGAGTTGATTCACCTCAAAATAAATTCTCCTCTGAGTCACAGACGTCTCTTTCCCAATGTAAGTCTATGGGGAAAAGTCTTTTTGGGTCCAATGGCATCACATGACGGACACAGAAGTTGTAGTACCGCCGTTTGGCCACTACCAAAATTTGCTTCAAAGACGGTCGCTCTTCCTGGAGGCTTGACATACACACACAGAGACAGACCTGCTAAATGTCAGGTCCACCGGTGCAAACAATGAAAATGTTTAGTTGCACTTGATACCAACTGAATGTCTTTGGGTTTTGGACAGTTTGTTAAGTGGTTGCAATCTGCAACCTCACCGCTAGATGCAACCAGATCCTCCACACTGTACCTTTAATATTTGATCTTGTATATATGTCATTTCTTCAGTTTAACTAACTCACACAGTGATTTAACATGTGCATTAAACAGAAACTCCAGTAAGATTAACCAGATGAAACAGTAATACTGAAACTCTGAATATGAAACCTTGACACTCTAGTTCCAACCCGATGGCTCTAAACAAATCATGTAATATATCTGTGGGTACTGAGCACCTGCATGTGTGTGTCTGTCCTTGGAGCAACAGCTGTCCACCCGCAGAGCAAATATTAAGCTTACATGACACTTCAGCGAGTAGTGGTGATACGTGGCACAAACTCAATGCTTCCATGATGTTACAGGTAACTTTTTTTCTAGATTTTTGTTTCTGCTGACAATCGAAATTCTCAGTTTCAGTTTACATCATAAAAACAAATTACGTCTGCACCTGGTGCTGGTGTAGATATGTAATACTCCACTAGACCTTATACAAACATAATACAACAATCTGAAAGGGGAGAAATTAAAGGGGCACACCACCCAAATCTATTATTTCCATGGCCTAGGAAAGTTCAATCAATATTAGTGAACATGAGCTCCTCTCTCTCAAAGCCAGAAACCAGAGAAGTAAGTCTCAAACTGGTGATGTCAGGGTATAAAGTCTGGAGCTGCTCCATTATGGGAGACCCACAGGATGTTTATTTTCTTTTTTATACCCAAATGAGCTTTATTCTATTGTAGTGTTGTGTTGTACAGAAAATGATCCCGTATACTCAGAACATTCCTCTGGGTGCTCTCAGTGTCATCTCCAACATCTCTCTCTATTCATCGTCTATGGAGCAGCTCCACACTTTACACCTATGACATCACCAGTTTGAGTTTTAACACTCTAGTTTTTTGATTAGGGAGATAGTTGTTCATTATATATATATTTTTGGACTGTCTTAGACCATAGGAATAACATGTATGAATGTTGAATAAGGGCGTAGCTCCCCTTTAAGTAGACATTCAAACATGTAGCACACCATGTTTGTCCTCAAGCTCTTGGCCAGGTGCAAAGACACATTTACTCTAATGACCACACAGGCGTGTTACACACGTGCACGCGCACCAGCCTCCACTGCATAGGTGCCAATATGTTTTATCTTATTAAGTCTCATCTATAGGCCAATTCTTCCACACACCACATCCTTGCAAAATCACAAAAGCCATGTAGGCTTACTGTAGCAGAAGAGCATAAAAATCAAGCCTGGTGGTGTTATTATTAAGTAATCATTAATGTTGCTGTGAAACATAGAGTTTTGATACTGCCTGTGACTCACTTGTTGCATCCAGCTCCCCCCACAGTCAAAATCTGGATGACATCTAACCTTCTAAAACTCAACAGCAACAGAACAGAGCTCATGGTTTGGGGCTCCCAAGGCCCTGCTCCGGAGGGTTGGAGATCTACATCTGGACGTCGACGGCTGCTCTTTCTCCCCATCCCTGGAGGTCCGCAACCTGGGTGTCATCCTGGACCTGACTCTCTCATTCCAGTCTCACATCAAGTCCATCACCAAATCCGCTTTCTTCCACCATCTTCCAACATCTCTCGACTCCGGCCATCACTCTCTGACTGCGTGGCAGAAACCCTCATCCACATCTTCGTCACCTCCCGTCTGGACTACTGCAACGGAGTTCTGTCCGGGGTTCCCAGCAAAGCCCTGGACAGGCTCCAGTATGTGCAGAACTCAGCTGCCAGGGTTCTCACCCGCACCAAGCCCTGGCAGCACATCACCCCCACCCTCATCCACCTCCATCGGCTCCCGGTCAAGTCCCACATCACCTACAAAATCCTCCCCCTCACCTACAAATCCCTCAATGCCCTGGCTCCTCAGTACCTGTCTGACCTCCTCCACCCATACACACAGTCCCGGAAGCTGAGATCCTGAGGCACGGGTCAGCTCTCCATCCCCCAAACAAACCTGCAAACCTTTGGGGACAGAGCTTTCAGCGTGACAGCCCCCCCCACCCTCTGGAACTCTCTCCCCATAGAGCTCCACCGCACCCCAGCTCTGGACAGCTTCAAAAGACTCCTTAAAACCCACCTCTTCAACCAGGCCTATGATCTCTAAGTACTGTCATGTTCTGTTTGTTTTTTCTATTTATGTCTATGTTAAGCGTCCTTGGGTTTCTTGAAAGGTGCTATATAAATCAAAGTTATTATTATTATTATTATTACCATTACCTTTGTACCAACAGCCATCCGGCTGTACAATACCAACTTCCGTGATGACCTCAGTCTCAGCCAACTGTGTGGTCTCTGACACCATCTGTTTTTGCACTGTCCCTGTTGTCCTGTTCACGTTGTTCACGTGTATATAATATTTATACTACTGCTATCACACATAATTTATTTATAAAGCACATATTTTTACCTTCTATTTACCTTTATAACATAACTTTACTAGTGTTCTTATCCCTTGGATATTTGTTATTCTTATTTATTGTATGCCATGTCCTATTCTTATTTTATGTTCTGTCTTTGTTAGAATCTGTGCTGCCGTGAAACTGCATTTTCCCCACGGGATAAATAAAGTGCTATCCTATCCTATCCTATTATTAAGGACAATAACCCATATACACCGGCTGTGGCTCAGAGGTAGATCGGTGGTTCGATCCCCAGCTCCTCCGGTCACATGTCCAAGTGTCCTTGGGCAAGATACTTAACCCCAAATGTCTCCTGGAGGCTGAGCCATCGATGTGTGGCACCTTGTATAGCAGCCTCTTCCACCAGTGTGTGTGTGTGTGTGTGTGTGTGTGTGTGTGTGTGTGTGACTGGGTGAATGGTTGAATGCTGACATGTAGTGTAGGTCAGAAGACTAGCTATATAAGTGCAAGTCCATTTAACATTTACAGTATTTAACCCAGTAAATATCCTTACAAATCACACCACTGATCCCACCTAACGTTAGGCCACATTCACACCTCTGGAACCAGATAAACACTGCTGATAAATGACTGTAGCTACACACACACACACACACACACACACACACACAGAAAGTAACGTTACATGACTGAGCTCCACGTCCTCTCTCAGTCCAGGAAGAGAGCAGAGCTGGATGATTATCCATGTTTCTGTTCACAGTAAATCTCCATATGGAGTTCACAAAGGAAGACAAACACTGAGAAGTAGAGTCAGTATATCTAACAGCGGCTCATGTCAGTGTAGTAATCTAACTTTGTGTGTTCACAGTTAGTTATTGTAAGTAGTTATTTAAATACAAACAGTGAGTTAGTGTGTTTATTTAACTGTGTTTAACTGATGTTAGCTAACTGACAGCTGGAGAACAGACAACATGTGAAAGGTGATCTTACCTGGACTCTTCAGGTTGTATTTGTTCTCCATACTAACAGATGTTGAGCTCTCTCTCTCTAAAGATGAAGAGCTGTGGAGTTCCTGCTGCTAACTCCCAGCTAGCTCCCGGCTAACGCTGCCTGTTTAACGGTAGCTTCAGTTAGCTCCCCGGTTAGCTTCAGTTAGCTCCCCGGTTAGCCTCCTCTCTCCCCGGTGTTCCGGTGTTCCGGTGTGTAGATGAGATACAGCCTCTCTGTTTCAGCCTTCAGGGTCAGATTGCAGAGTTTCTCTCTCCGGTTCTCAGCTGTTTTCGGTTCAGAAACTATCTGTTTGATGTTATCCTCGTGACGTCATTTGTGGAAACGTAAACAGGAAGTGGCTACTG
The DNA here is from genome assembly GCA_916701645.2 of Sebastolobus alascanus. Classification (NCBI taxonomy): domain Eukaryota; kingdom Metazoa; phylum Chordata; class Actinopteri; order Perciformes; family Sebastidae; genus Sebastolobus; species Sebastolobus alascanus. Next base: position 652,094 of record CAKAOJ020000308.1, read on the forward strand.
GCCGGCTTCCGGCTTCTGGGGAGAACAAGGCCTGTTGAAGGAGGTGCGGACATGCGCACTGTAACCGGAGCTGCGGTCCTGCGCTGCTATTGGCTCAATAATATGACGCGATGACGACGCGGTATATCTCCTCTTTTCACCCTCCTTGGGGGAGACCACCTTCTTCTTCTTCATCTTCTTCTTCTTTCTTAATAATTTATTTCAAAAGTTCAATACAATATAATCCTCTGTTCCGACTTTTCATTACAATTCTGCAAAAATATTTATATAATTATATATAATTAAAAATAATTAATTTAAATTAATTAATTAATTAATTAATTAATTAATTAATTAATAATTATATATTATAAGTATATAATATAAAAATAAATTATAAATTATACAACAAATAAACTGTAAGGAAATGAAAAGATGAATAAAAACAAAATAAAAAACAAACAAACAAACAGAAAACATTCGGGGTCTACTAAACAATTGGAATAAATTTGAATTGTCTAAACAATTTAATAGTTTTAGTCAATTTAGAATTTTTGAGATTAAAGTTATCAATCATAGTCAAATATGTTTTAAAATCAGTATCTTTAAAAATAAAAAGGACCACCTTCTTCTTCTTAAAGGGACTATATGTAACTTATCACGCGCATAAATCATACCGGGTCGGAATCCCATGCGCGCTCGCGTGTGGGTACGCGCTACTCCTGCTCCTGCTGCCTGCTTGCTCTGAGAATATCTAGTGAATGTGCAGTGGACGTTTTTGCAGAAATAAATGCTGCAGCTCCTCCAGACCAACAGAGGTTTCCCGTGTCTTGTGAAGTGACGGGGCTCCGCAGCGAGTTACGTTATCGTCCCGACCGGGTGTCGGTGTCTCCCCCCCCCCTCCGTTCCCTCCGCGGTCGGCAGGCTGAAGCAGGAAAAGCCAACACTAGGATCAGCATTGATTCATGGAGAGACCTTCCTCTGGTCAGCTAACATTACTACCAAGCAGGTGAAATATAGAGTGATATTGTGTGTTAGCTGACGTGTTTCGCCCCACTGTTTAAAACATTTTCGTTGACATTGCGGCCACAGGTGTCGCTGTTAACAAGCAATTTCTGATTCTTTCATATAGTCCCTTTAAAAAACAACACGAAAAAAAATCATATGCAGTATGTAACATTTAGTGCATCAGGGTACCTTGTGACCTTGTCAATTTCAACCCACTGTAAATACAAAGTCATTACATTGTCATGGTATACATATTTTTGCTCACTTACGCATACCAATTTATACTGTTTGGAATGAATACGGATTACAAGTTGTCAGGACTTAGAAAAATGAATGATTAGCTTTTAAAGAGAAATTGATGCCATGCAAACAAACTAAGCTTAGTCTCATGTTCCAATAAAATTGAGTCAGTCCTGATAATCTTAAACAGAGATTTATTACAAGGTGAGAAAGTTCTGTTAACTTGTGTTCTTTAGTTTTGCGATGTGACTTTCAAAGTTAATTTATTTACCTTATAGCCTACCAGACTCCTCCACACTGTAAAAACACATCGTCATGTGACTGACTCGTTAGATGTTGTCGGTTTCAAGAAGATATAATTCCACAAATAAAATGACGATTTGACTAAATTCTTAACTGATCCTTCATTAACTCATCAAATTAAGTTGTTTAGAAACACTGTTGATATATTAGCAAACTTCCCAGCATGCATTGCATGTGGGTTAGATGGTCTTTTCTCTAAAAGATAAGATAAGATATTCCTTTATTAGTCCCAAAGTGGGGAAATTTGCAGTGTACAGCAACAAAGGGGATAGTGCAGAAAAACAAGAAGCATCAGCTAACAGTAAAAAAGAGCTAAACAAGTGAAACAAAATATGAACCAATTTAAATAGAGGGAAGTATAAAAAATAGCAGCAGTATACAGTATTGACAATACAGACTATTAAAAAATTGCACAAGTGGGAAAAGTTATATTGCACAGTGAGAATGAGATGAAATTCCACCTGAATATTGCACAGTATGAATCGTATTACACCTCAGCTATAGAGATGTTTCTAACAGTAGTTTATTCAGTCGGTACTCCTTGTATGTTAAATAGGTCGGTAGGATGAGGGTTAAACTGGCTCTATCTATAGATCATGTTTATATTTTGGGTTATGCAGGTCATGCCTACAGATCAAAAGCAGCTGAACTGGCAGAATTGGTGCTACATTCTGCACACATTTATACTCATGCATAATATTTTTGATATATTCCTGAGTGCTGAGTGAAGCTGGTGCATAACCAGGTGCTGTCAGTTGAAAAAATAAGATATTCCATCTCCCATCTTTTTTTTAAAGGTGCTAAATGTGAGATTGGGAGCATTTCTGTTGCCTCCGCACGGCTCTCAACATGGTGACAGCTACCCATTGTTCCGAAAGCCTTTCTGCAAAAACACTCTCTCAATGCAACAAACAGAAGGCTAATTATTATGCAGAGTGATGTCATCGGATCTTCCGTCTCGTTGCCTTGAACGCCTTCGTTGGTTGGGTTGGTCAGGTTTAGGCATCAGGATTATTTAGGTTTAGAGTCTAAATATCAGGGTAAACCAACCAGAGGCAGAGTTGGGCGGGTCATGCCGTCACCATGGTAGGGAAAAAATATCGCGACCAGGAAGGTCCGATGTCGTCATTTTGCATAATAATTAGCCATGTGCTTCTGTTCGGGATAACAGGCTGTCGTGACATGTTCCGGACTATTGGGGTTTTGGAATAATGGGCCACCGGAACAAGTGCACCATGCAAACAGTGTTAACCTGGAGGGGAACCGGTGGGTGGGTGCTAAGCTTCCGCAATGGCGCCGGCGGTCGGGACGGCGATATTAGCTGTATGAGTGCAGTGCAGAGCAGCGGCCGTGAGCTAGCCAGTGCACACATGCACGAACATGCACTAAAAGCACGCACGGCCGGCCCAGCTATGTCAACAAAGGACAGAGAAACTCGTATTACAACACACACACAGAGGGAAGGGAGACTTCATTCTCTGCTCAGGTAGACATTACTCCTCCATATCTTTACTTAAACAATATTTGCTGCTATATTTATGCCCTGGATATCATATAGAGCACCTTTAATCTTCCCTGCATGTTATTTTTACCGAGTCAAAGTGGCGACAGTCACAGTCTCTCTGCTTCATGTGACTTTGACAGAGATCTCCAACCGCTCCACCGTGAGACGCTGCTGACACCTCTCTGCACCGCTGTCAATCCCACTGAAGTAAAACACTCATATATAGTTTCTCTCTACTGATCCATCTTTATGTTTGGACCTAACTGCCTCCATCCTGTCTTCCTCTTCCTGCCTCCAAATGTTCCAAAGAAAAAAAATCTGTCTGGTTCTCACTTTCTTTTGCGCCTTAAAATTCATGCATAAGTTATTCAAAGGCTGAAATGTCAAGCAAATGTCAGTTTCAGGGATGAAGCAATAAACAGAAATCTGGGACTCACAGTTTATTTTGTGTGGATTTCAAAGAGACTTTACAGATGTTTGAAAGCTGTACGGAGGTTAATGGGGGTTACTTTGATCTTGATTTACCCTAAAAGTATTAATGAAGTTTGAAGCAGTTTATTAAAATCTAAACATTTCTATTCTACAGGATTCCACCAAACAGGACCAAATACACAGGTATAAAAATTAATATATTGTATCTTAAAAATAAAATACTGTTGTCAGATTGAATAGAATGCCAATTTTGCTATTTTAGATGTAACTTTGGATGTAGTGTAGTGGTTTTTCATTTACCACACACTGTCAACACCCGAGACTGCTGAAGCAAACTTCCCTCAAGTTCCCCGATAGAATATAAAAACAATTATCAGAGTGACCTAGTCTTCCCCACCTTCACCCGATCAGAGGTGCAGACTCATCACTGCCCCTGTGAAGATGAGGTGTTGAAGATCCTTTATCCATATCATACATCTAAAACCTGTGACGAGGGGCCACCAACAGACATTGCTTCCTCTTTTATCTTTAAGGTTATGGTATTAGGTCTGCATGTTAAAAAGCAGTTTTTTTACTTGTGTATAAGGATGACATAGAAAAGGAAAGCATTCCTTCGGCCCACTTGCTCATCGTCTGAGGATACAGAACATCATGTCACTTTTATACAATATTAACGATAGCTGAGTCCTTGACTGTAAAACGCTCTACATCATCATTTAGAACCAACCACTGTGCAAAACGAACATCAGATCTCAAGATCACGTTGCAAAGCAACAAAGGGATGCTTGTCCACGGACTCATGTCACACCACATCAAGCACAGTCCACTTACTCTGCATGTGCTCTTCAACCCTTGCAGTCAGTTGCTCTCGTCATATACAGATGCTGAGGGCGTTAAAAACACACTCCTGCAAAGTCAAAGAGTCATGAACTTCCTATGCATACCAGTGACCTTTGCCCTCTATCAGCATGGCTTTGCTGTTGCTCCATGATGTGCATCCATAGAGCCTCCTCTGTGTGCCAGCCATAATACATCCTGGGTTATAAAGCAGGTGTAATGCAACTGAAGAGATTCCCCGTCCTCTCACATCAATTGTTTAACACTAATAGCAGTTAACTCAGTGCTTTTTACGTCTGGATTAAGATTATAAAGAGCACATTCCTCAACATTGAGGCTGAGAAAGCACACCACACACGGTAGCAGGTACAGTAAGCTGTCGTCCCTTTAGACACCTGTGTTCATGTCAAGGCTGATGGGAGCTAATATCTAAATCCTTATGTGGTTGGACTGTCACAACATCTATCAAGTCTTCAAGTCACAAGGAGTCACCACTTAACCACTAAACCATTCAACACCTCCAGATCTCTGCTGGTGCACCTTCTTGTTATATCTTCAACCATTTCATGTTTCCCGTATGACAAGTATAACTCAGACTCCGTTTATTCACGTTTCATAGCAGCATGGTTTACAACAACGAGACAGAGCATGAAGGTTACCCAGAATTCCCTTTGCACTCCTCACTACGGGAGTCACGCTTGGCTAAAGTACACAACAGTTCCATGTTTAGGTCACGTGATGACACCGACGTGGACCTTGAGGGGAGTTTATTCTGTCCTTCATGTTGCTGTCTCCTGCTGAAGTTTAGTTTGGCTATTGCATCATTTCCTATAGGACGTAATGTGGAAATATAGCTGGAAATAGTTGGAAATAGTCGTGTGACAAAAAAAAATCCTGAAACAAGGTCCACTAACTAGCTTTTCCAGAGCTTTCAACCACATCTCATGGTCTACGTAGTGTTTGCTCCGTTGTATGGCTCAGTTGTCATGACATGACCCATGTCCATCTGCTTATGAAGACAACGAGATTTGGTTGAAAGGCCCGGATTTAGCCAATAAGTGGACCTTCTCTTAAGACTTTTTTTTGTCAGTCAATCAATCTAACAGTGAAATAGTTCTAATATACAGACACAGCACATTGTTGCTCAAGAGCACTTGAGCAGAGCAGCTCATATTTGAGTTGACCTCTTCTTCTGTAGAGACCTGCAGCGTTCGTCATCGACCCAACAGCAGACTGGTTCAGTTCTGTTAAAGCACTCACACACACACTGGATCCATCTCATGCCTCTGACACATTCACAAGAAATGTCCTGAGCTCAGAGCTCCACTTATCTCCATTTCATCATTAATGTCACATTAATGCTGACAAATCACAACAGAAACAAGTGAACTGCAGAATGAGACATTTGCAGCATTAACTGTTTCCTTTATTACTTCTACTCTTCTAGACAGTAAAGAGATATGGATGTAAATAGGAGGTAACAATAGTAAAGGTTCACATTAGCCTGCAGGGCCCCGTGTTAAGGAGTTCCTTTTTTTAATGTGTGAAGTGTGCATGTTCACACACACACCCTATTATACACATTACCCAAAGGACTTAACACATCTCATCAGTGTTGTGAACAAGATGATTAGACATTGGAGCAAAGGACAGACGGGAAATGGAGAGAATTATTCAACAGTTTATCAGTCTGCAGGGAGCAGAGGGAGGACACGCAGCGAGGTGCAAACAAGATATACAATTCACTGAAATAATTATAAATCAGGTGGAACCTCTTCCCCCATATGAGATGTTTATTCTGTGTTCACGTGATGTGGAGTGGAAGGATTCCCATTATAACAGCTGTGTGAGTGCAGAGCTGGTTGTGTGAGTGTTCAGAAACATTTTGCTTGGTCAATAAAGTATTGTTTCCATCAAATATGTATCTAGCATCCATGTTTGTTGGCTTCTTCAGGAGCTCATTAACCCTGAAGATGCACTGCAGTAATTGATTTGTTTGTGCAGAAGAACTCCAGCGCTGTGACACAGCTCAGACATGTCATCATGTTATAAAGTGGACGTGGTTAACAGCTGCCTGTTAACACATCCAGCACACAGAGGAACATCAGCATTCACCTGGTGAACCTGAGTCCAATGTTCTCTCTCCTTTTACCTCTGGTTTACACACATTGAAGGAGCTGACGGGACTGCATTTCACTGGAGTTGGAACGGTACCTTGTACAATTTCATGTGACAAATAAATTGATTGATTGATTGAAGAAGTCTGTGCTCAAGTTTTTTTGGTGAGTGAAATTTTAACGTTAGTATTATTTTATTTATATGTTGGCACCGGTACCAACCGGCAAATAGGAGCAGCAACACCACACGTGGGCTAACGATAGCCGGATACACAGAGTAGCATATAGCTCGTTCTCTTCCATGATATAGCCTAGCTTTTTAGCCTAGCTTGTTAGCCTTAGCCTAGCTTGTTAGCTTTGAGCTGGGCGTGTTTCAGAAAGCAGACTTCATGTGGCCCGACTCAGCTCTACCCACGTTCCACCTCTTTGCCCATTTTTTAATTAGCCATATTTCACAAAGTGTTTAACTATCATTCCTTTAGTCTGGGTTTTAATCAGAATGAAGCTGTTTCAGAGGCTTTTATAAGAATTATAGTTAAAACACTTGATTTTTGGCATTAATATTGTTACATTAATAAATATTGGTCAAAGCACCCTGTAGTAGTAACTTTACAGCTTTTGGTGAAAATAAAAGGGAGATCAGCAAAACTGCCTTAGATGTTCCAGTTAATCCGACTTTATTGGCTCATCCTTCAGTTTCATCATATTCACAGTGTAAACTATTCTCTCTCTCTCTCTCTCTCTCTCTCTGTCTCTGTGGCTCCAGCAGCACATTTATCTCTCACACTATCACAGTTATGAACATCAGTTTAAACTGTGATAATGAGTTATAGCTCGCTGCAGCGCTGCTTTAGAAGTGATGGTGTTTGATTGTGACACGTCTGTCCGTCCATACGATCCTCTGACAGTTGGTGTGTGTATGATGAACCTCTAATGAAAAAAAAGCTTTATGTAATGTCATGAGGTTGGCTCTCCATCAAGAGCGGCAATCTTCCACCCACCAAATCCAGATTAACTCTGCTCTGTGTGTGTGTGTGTGTGTGTGTGTGTGTGTGTGTGTGTGTGTGTGTGTGTGTGTGTGTGTGTGTTTGACGGGGGGAATCTGTCAGTTGCTAAGAGAAACTGTCACAGAGTTTATGATAATTATTAGTCACTGTTATGATATTTACAACAGCAGCCTTGACCTGAAACTGACAAACAGCACATTTCTTATTTTAAAGATTTAAGATTAGATAAAGGGATCTTCTGCCTTTATTTTATAGTGATAGTGGAGAGAGGAGGGAGAGAGAGGAGGGAGAGAGAGAGGAGAGAGAGAGGAAGGAGAGAGAGAGGAGGGAGAGAGAAGAGAGAGAGAGAGAGAGAGAGAGAGAGAGGAGGGAGAGAGAGGAGGGAGAGAGAGAGAAAGAGAGAGAAGAGGGAGAGAGAGGAGGGAGAGAGAGGATGGAGAGAGAGGAGGGAGAGAGAGGATGGAGAGAGAGGAGGGAGAGAGAGGAGGGAGAGAGAGAGAGAGAGAGGAAGGAGAGAGAGAGGAGGGAGAGAGAGGAGAGAGAGAGAGAGAGAGGAGGGAGAGAGAGGAGGGAGAGAGAGAGAGAGGGAGAGAGAGGAGAGAGAGAGAGGAGGGAGAGAGAGAGAGAGAGAGAGAGAGAGAGAGGAGGGAGAGAGAAAGGAGGGAGAGAGAGGAGGGAGAGAGAGAGAGAGAGGAGGGAGAGAGAGGAAGCAGAGAGAGGGAGAGAGAGAGAGAGAGAGAGAGAGAGAGAGAGAGGAGGGAGAGAGAGGCGAGAGAGGAAGGAGAGAGAGTGAGAGAGAGAGCGAGAGAGAGAGAGAGAGAGGGGGGAGAGAGAGGAGGGAGAGAGAGGAGAGAGAGGAAGGAGAGAGAGGAGGGAATCAAACCCAGAACTCTTGGAAGGGTATTTGTACCCATGAGGTAAACAGTCTGCCCTATATCAGCTGACCACAGCACATTTCTGCCATACAGTTTTAGAAATGAGTATTAATTAAATTATGTGGTCATTCCAAGATGGCAGACTTTCACTCTCAATATCACGACTCCACTATACTTTTCAGAGTTTAGCCTCTGCTGCCCTCTACTGGTTGAATAGAATAATAATAATTAGACTTTATTAAACAAAGCATGGTCAGAAAAAGACTTCTGCAAAGGACACGCCGGTGTTTCCTCGCTCTCAGCTCCTCAAGACGCTTCCTCTCTCCTTGTCTCCTAGCTGCATTTAAGGGATATATAACAGGAGGCGAGGAAAGGAATCAAGAAGACATGTTAGCAAAGGGGAAGAAGCTGGAGCAGTAATTAATTTATATTTTGTATGACAGAGATAAAAGGTAATAATTATTATATTTTAATATTTCAAGTTTAGGAAAATTAATTATAGTATATGTTTAGCTCAATAAGGAAGCTGGTTATTTATCAATGAATGACTGATGGAGAAGCGGTGGGATTAAATAAATTTGTACTTCTTCTCACTCCTTTTCCAATATGTAAACCTGTAAACATCAAGTGTTTAACAATTTCTTTTGTTTTTCATTTTATGTAAATATTACTTTTTTTCTGTCTGTCCACTTGTGATTATTCTTTTTTTTAATTTTTTTTTAATTTTACATGTTCGAAATAAATTTTGAAATGAAGATAAGTGTGTTATAGTTGTGTGACTGAAGGAACAGACTGTATATTTTCCAGTTATGTAATTAATAAATAACATTTGTATGATACTGAGAGTGGCAGAGCGGTTCCACTGATTGTTGCCCTCTTTTGTTATTTATTAAAATATAAAGCCTCGTCTGGTGTAGGTTGAATTAAAATCTGTAGTTAGCAGTAGCATTAAAGACAATTTCATATTGTTTACAGAAATATCTTTCAGTGGCTTGTCTATATCACAGCTGTGAAACTAAAATATGTCTGGCTTAAACTAAAACAGAACAAAGGCGTTTTGATGCTGCTTTCAGCCGCTGTGCAACAGGATCTGAGAGGAGGTAAACTAAGAACCCGTCTGTCTAGTCTGGCTTTTATGTAATGTTTTATAATTTTAGTGGTTTTATAATTTATACTACTTTATACTCTATTTCACTCATCTTGTTTATCTACATTTTACTTTAAAGAGACTCTATGTAAGAATCAGTAATGTCTTGTTAACAGTGAAGCCTGTGTTGGTTAAGTCAACGACAGTCAGCGTCCTGTAGCTGGCGTTCGTCCTCGCACTACGTAGTTGCGAGCGAGCGTCGGTCAAATAGTGATGCAACAAACACGAGACTGAACGTGATTGACAGGCATCATGTTGATTAACGTTAGCAACATTAGCAGCTAAAATCACAATATCACTCTAAATTTCAACTGCTTGTCAGTAATGTTAGCTACCAGACGAAGGTCTCTCCATGAATCAAAGGCCGATGTTGATCCTAGTTTACCGGCAGTCGTCGGTCACATTCCTGTTTTGGGCTTCACCAGATATAACTTTGTTTTTGTTGGTGCTTCCGTGGAGTTTGTGTTGGAGTCTGAGTTTTGGTGGAGGCTGGTCGTTTGTTGGTGTTATTGTTATATCAGACTCCATTTCTTACCGAACGTTAGCTGTGGTTACACACTGTTAGTCCTGTATAAGCAGACCTGAAAATAAAGGTGCTCGCTAGCGTGCATGACGTCACATCTGTTGGATTTTCCCGGTATAAACGGGCCGGGTTCACATTAAAAGCAGTCTTAAGGCTGAGAGAGGAAACCCAGGAAGTCATGGAAGTTATGTTATGTTACAACCTGTTAACAATAAAAAACGATTAGAAAATGGGTAAAAACTTACATACAGTCCCTTTAAGTAGCTGTTGATCATTATGACATTTGTCGATTTATTTGTCAGTCGCTTGTAAAGCACTTTGAAGTTAATTTAATTTATTGGAAAGGTGCTCTATAAATAAAGTTTGATTGATTGCTATTGTGTTATATATTAAATCTACTCTATCAATTAAGATGCCTAAAATATGAACCATTAA